>JAZHYW010026677.1:0-56259 GCA_037355805.1 Ixodes ricinus
ACGTAAAACATGACTTTCAACTGCAAAAAAAAAAAAAATATATATATATATATATATTGTCACGAATGACAAGTGATGAAGCCGCGAATGACTGAGTAAACTGAACGTTTAATGGGGCGAACTTGTGCCCAAAAATAAAAGGAAAAAGAAAAATAACAACAGAGTGTCGCGGGCGTCGAAGGCGGCGAAGTAGCAGGATCGAACACTGAGGCGAAACTGAACTTGGCTCGCCACGCGAAGCCCCCGATGTACACGCGTAGACTTCTGGAATAATCGGCGTAGAAGGTTCGACGCGTAGAACATTCGGACCTAGAACAGACAACAATGTTCTCGAGTTCACCAGAACATTTCGTTAGAGTCAACAAAAATGCGTTCCCGCGGCCAGGTATTGAACCCTGGCTTTCTGCGTGAAAGGCACGTGCGATAACCGTTAAGCCACAAGTGCGCTGCCTGCTTGGTCAGCTGCGCTCGTGGCAATATATATTGGAAACAAATTTTAGTAACTGACTAAAGTCAAAAAGTCACGGCCTGGTGTTTGTAGTTTGTCCCGCTCATGCATCAATGCTAACATGTACGCTCCCATAGAGCCTACTGCAAATGTTTTGGATGAATGGATGGATGCAGCTGAACCTTTTAATTGGGTGGCAGCATGCACCACCTTGTCAGTGTTTTTAATATCAACAGTCAACCTCTACCTAATATGTAAAATATTGAACACTTGGCTTTACCTATGGGAGGTCAGGGAAAGAAGGGGCAGAATACGTTCACACTGATTCGAGTGGCTTTTTAAAATCGTTTCCCTGCCCATCTGTTGTGCATGACAGTGCCGGTGCAAATAGAACAGACGCTGTTGCTTGAGGATATACTGCACAAATGTGGTAGTGTATCATCGTGGTTCCAATTAACTTTCAGAGTTGGTGCTTGTAAAATGATGTTATGTTCCTTGAGAATTGAGCTAACAAACGTGCTTTTGATTTAAAAAGAGCAGAAAGTTGACTCGAAAGGAGCACCCTGTTGAAGTTTGCTTGTAGTTTCCATAGACAAGTTGGAAAACATTATAGTTTGTTTTTGGTGTTTTATTTTTTGGTGCACTTTACTGGCTTTCGCTGTAAATAGTGGATCTAATAAATAGTACTGTACAATTGAAGGCAGTTTTAAAAACAAAAAATATGTTCTTAAAAGCCTTTTTTAAGTTAATTTTTGGGTTGCTAGTTCAACATTGTCACTCTGTAGAGCCTCTAAAGTTAGTTTTGATGTTCCTATTTCAGCCTTTGTATTACTTTTACCCAAACATGAACTTAACATGTTAAATGAACATTGAAACTTTGTGATGCTGCTGCTTGGCACTGATTGCACTCAATATACTTAACATTTCATCTTGTTGCATTTGGGAAGGAGACAAAGGATGAAGGCAGCTTGAGATTCAAGTTATGACAACCTTACATCAGTGTCACTTTTTCGTGTCACCAGGTTTTCATCTGGAATCTCGGGGCTCTAGTAACATCTCCAGTTGCCCGCCTCACATCAAGAACTTGAAATTAATCCTCAAAGTCATTTTAGGAGACCATAGTGTCTTAATTTGTGTTCAACATCATTAACCAAAACAGCATCCATATTCTCTTTTCGTTTTCCTTTGGCTGCAGACTTGCCGAGATTTAGTTCAGCATTACATCTTCGCATCTTCATCATTTTTACTTACGAATGACGTGCAAAAGAAGCGTCTGGAATATCTTTGTTCACCTCTGACAACTTTTTTTCGTGCCTTCTAAGTTACCTCTTTACATTTGTTGTGCACGCGCCCATTGGCGAAACCTCACGTTGGTCCTTGTGACTCGTTCCAGGACTGCCCAGCCTAGTCCGGACTTCCACTACTCCCAGAGGCTCTTCCATGGCCCCAACGGAAACGTGTTCAGCGTGCTGTCCCCGGCGCACGGCCGCAGCTGCTCCATGAAGCCCACCTTCCTCTGTCGCCAGCCACGCGGCAGCTGCGTCAACGCGTGAGCCCCGAAGCCGCAGCAGCCGTCGCGGCGGCGGCAACCGCTGCCTCAAGTTCCACAACTTCATCCCATCCGAGAGCATCACCTCGGAGAAGGATGATGGCTCTCATGACGACGTCTGGAAGGTCCACGCTGAGTGCAAGCTCCAAGAGGAGCACGGCACGAAGCAGATCATGGTCTCACAGTGGTCGGTTTCATCTGACAGCCCTTCCAACACTACTGCTCAGCCAGAGCCGAAGGCTACTACGAGTCATCCGCCGCCGCCGGCATCCTTGGACTGTCTGGAGGAAGAGGACAAGGGAGATAAAGTGCACGGGCTGAGTCCAGACAGAAACTACGGTCCGCCTGGCTTCCCTAATCCTGTGTCCTCGAGCGACGAGGCCTCCAAAACGCTCAGCGGCTTTGTGCCTGCGAAAGACGAACTGTTCAGCGAACTGTCGTCGTGTGGCTGCGATGTTGTTCACGCAGATCCGTGCAGGGTCTCGCCGGCGCCACCCGCTAACCCTCTGGAGGGTTCACCAAAGGGGAAGTCTGACATCCTTTATGGGTTTCTCTCCAAAAAGCACAGGCGAAAGCCCACTCAGACGAGGAGAGTTGTCCCTTACAAGAAATATCTGTCCCTCCTGGAGGATGATGCCTCCTCCGCTCATCCTCTGGACCTATCCCTCAAGACACGCAGCAGAGCTGAAAATGAAAACTCCATTGGTTCTGCGTCAGCAACGAACGGTGTGCCTTTCATGCCTTGCTGTTCCTCGAGTTACACGCATCCGTACCCATTGCCCACGCAGCACTACCTCCCTTATCAGGACGTCCGTTCTGCAAGAGGCTTCGAGAAGTCTCCACTTCAGGTTGCTCTGGAAGCACCGCTCAGCAACCCTCCAGATCGTAGACTGTTCAGTGCCTTGCCGCACTCAAGCCCCGTGATGGCTGTAGGCCAGCACAACAACCACATGGGAACTCAACTTCCTTTCGGTTACGCCCTTTACTCCACGCCGTCTTCGTCGATCGACGCGAGACTGCCCAGCCCGTCACAACCGGTGTACTCCGAGGCATCCAGCAGTCGGTCGGCGCTCATGGCTGTTCTTCAGAACTGCAGAGACGACCGGAACGGCCAGGCAGGTCCCAGTGGCATCTCTACTCCGGAACTCCACCGGAACATGCGTAAGCCGAGTCAGAGGTCGCTCATCAAGCAGAAGTTGGAAGACACCTTCAAGCAGAACGGGTTCTTGGTGAAGACAAAGCAGGTCTCGGACGGGGACGCGACCTTTTGCAAGTTCCGTCAGCTTCGCAAGTATACGAGGTACTACCTCAAGAGTTGGCACCATCACCTACCGGCCGAAGTGCACAAACTGTGGAAGGGTTTCCTGCCTCCAAAGACCCTTCCAGGAGGCTCAGTGGGTGCAAGTGACGAAACTACCAGAGACAACCTTGGGAATCTACATTGATGGTTTGTACCAGGATGACCCTTGTTCAGGACTTGGGGATTTTGGAACTGGCGATGATGTCTCGTATCCTGGGAATTGCCATGGTGTTGTGCTTGAACTGCTGAATTGGCTTGGGCCGTTGAATCTCGCATCACTGCCAAAACTGAGTATTGTTATTCGCTTGAAAAATAGTTTGGGATTATGGGATTGTCTTGTCTGTAGCATCCTGGTGGTGATCTAGGGATGCAAAGGATTTTAATGTGTTGACATACTGCAGAAACCTTTTGTTTAAAAGCCAGATCTAAGATCTTCAATCTCAACATTTTTTGGGATATCTAGTGACAAACTTATTTTTAGAAATCTACAATTTTTAATGGTTTTTCACAATTTTAGTTGCAGTTCATAAGCATAGAGGGTGTAAATTAAAACTATTTTTGCAGTAATGCTCTAGCAGGCTAGTACTTATTGAGACAAACTATTAAGAGATTATAATGTCTGCATTTTATACTTGACTGATGCTTGTAAATTTGTGATCTAGAATACATTTGAAAATGCCACATTACAAAGGTCATAATTAGATGGTATTTATTTTAATCTGTATGCATCAGTGATACTCACAAAATCTTTCTGGGTTCTAACAGCATAGAAGATATCATTTCTCAACACTCAGAAGCTTGAAAGTTTCTTTTTAGGTTGTGCCTATACATTCTCCATGATATTCTCTTGTCGCTTCTCAACCATTGTTAGGTTGAACCATATGACTCATTTTCTCACTGACTTGCTTTGTATCGAAGGACTACTAGGCTTTATGACTAGCTTAGGTCTTTCTTTCTCCTTTTTTAAGTGATAAATTTCACTTTACAAATGTTGTTGACCCTATAGGTTTGTTGAGTTTATGTTGAAGAGAACCTATGTATCTTTGAATAGAAAGATGTCAGAGCATTTTTGACAGTATAATTTTAATGTTTTCGCTATAGGCTTAGCATGTTGTGTTCAGTGTGTTTGCATTATTTGCAGTTGTTATTTCATCTCGCAGAGCACGCAAACAAAATCACTGTTTCTCATTTAAAAAAAAAAAGTGTGCCTCGGTACTTTTCTGAAAATGGTTCTGGTCAAGTTGGCCTTCAACAAACAAATCTTCATTGCTGTGGGAATGTTAGCTTGTACTTCATTTCATTTGATGTATCTAGTCATGTCCGATTCCTCTGCCATGTCTCTGAATAATGCCTTGGATATGTAGTTTATTTTTATTGCTGTTAATACACTGATATCTCTTTCAGTGCATGTTTTCAGTGCATATTAAAGTAGGAAAGGGAAACAGATGGCAAGACTTTGCTGTGGCCATTAATTAAAGCTTTAAAGATCAAAGAATATTGCACAGCAGGATTTGATCTGAAGGGTGCTTGTTATGAAAGATTATCATACGATAGAGGTTTATGGTAAACTCTTAATCATTTATGCATCATGTGCTTTGCAATATTCTCACAATGTAAATAAGTGTGAAATTGAGAAGCTTGCTTGGTGCATACCTTGTTGAGCACCTCTTTTCTTGGTTGTAAACATGTAAAGGTGACACATGAGTAAACATTCTATTAATGATTTTTATAATTCTAAAATGCTCACTGTCGACATGATTTTTTTTTTTTGCTACACATGAGTCAGGAGTACAAACCAAAGATATGTAGTATCTCTTGGTAGCTCAGCAAAATGTGTTTATCATCTTTGTGTCTTAAGGTTAATTTATTCAAGGTTGGTCACATTTTCTTATGATTGCAAGGAGTATCACGACTTACTTTGGTCAGTACCCGTAGGTTTGTGTTTATCCATTTACAAATGTAAGAAGGGCAGCTTTCATGACTCTTAGTTGAACTTATACCTTAAGGGTGTTTACTGGAGAAGGTTATCTGTAGGCACTGTTAAGACTGTTATGTATGGGAAATGCTGTCAGCAGATGTCGCTGCTCTCTACAATTGCCCGATTTTCTTGTATGGGACCCTCACCTTCAGTTCTAGTCATTACTTGTGCTGCTATTAATCTAGTAATTTGTTTCTGCAGGGTTTTAGCCTATTTAATTATTTGTTTGATCATGCTACTCCTTCTGAGCCCCCTTAACTTGAAGGAAGTTTAACTAGCTGAATTAATTTTTATGTCAATACTATGCCACCAACTGTTTCACCTCCCATTTGTATAGTCCTAAATAAACAATCATTGCATTAAACGGCAACTTTGGCAGAGCTATCTTGTTAAGTTTATTCTGCCATTGATGACATAAAATAGGTCTAAGAAGTCTGTTGCTAAGATGTTCCTGCTTTTCATAAAACAAGCTTTGAGATGATGCTTTATTTCTAAGGGGTTTTATATAAAACAATTGGGTTTTTTTTTAAATTAAAACCAGTATAACCACAATCGTGAAAGATTTGAAAATTATTTTGTCAACAAAATTGGATTGTGCAAAATCTATTAATCTAAAGTTATGCCGTATCATATCTAATCAATATCACTGAATTTTTTTTTTTTTGTAATTTTATGTTTGGGGGGATGTTTAAATTTGCTGTGAATATCCTTGGATATGGGGTGACCTATGTGTCTCTTTGAATGTTCTTACCAGCATATGTAGATCCTGTAAATAAGAGTTTTTGTTTTGGCAACATGCGAACGGACGGAAAGGTTATGTGCCGATTCAAGTGCCTCTGACTAAGTCTGTGTTCATCGCTGGTGTGCTTGTCAAGTGAGCATATTTTTCTATCACATTTTGTTTTTGTTTCCACATTGAGTTTCATTGAAATAAAGTTTACAAGAAACGTTAGGGGTGACGTTTGTCTCCTCGGCATTTGTGCTTTGAATCTAAGTATTAAAAAAATACTTTTTCCACTAGTTTGGAAACGAGCCGTAAGATGGACACTAAATTAATCATATCCAAGCAAAGAAGCTAAGAGAGCGATCACAACGCTATGAGCGGGCTTGTTATAAACATACTTGCGAAGTGAAGGCCTCGCTTATGGCAACATGCCGGCTTGTAGCATCGGCTTGCTCTTTCTTCAAGATAAACTGAGTCAGTTTAGTAGTGTCCTTAAAATATCTTGGGGTAAAAGTTTTAAAAAAAAGCATTCCTTAACAAATTTTTTAAAAGTTCACCTTAAAACTAATTTACCGGGTGTGTGAGCGAAAAGAGAAGCATGTTTTTCTCACTGCAAGGACAAACTAAGTATCGCCAATCATTTAGTCTCAGCCCAAATGTAGTGCTATGCGATTGGAAGCGGATGCCGAAGTTTCAGAACTTGTAGTTGCGCACTGCTTACAAACAAGTTTGTGTTTGCCCGCACTAAGTGGGAGACGCTGCACGTGCACAACAACTGGATGCACGGGAGGCAACATTACTAAAACACTCGGTTTGGACGCTCGCCCTTGAAACCTGGGCCGCCAGCGTCCACCGAGACCGAACTAAATATGATAACACCGCCACCCTTTAGCGACGAGTTGAAACATGAAAGTTGCTTTAAATGGCTACTGCTAAAGTCACCGAATGGTCCCAGACTACAGAAACTCCTAGGCTCGAGGTGCCAAGATGGTGGCTCAATCTTTTTCTTTAATGTGGTCACCATGAACTTTTAGAAAGCATGTTTTTGCATAAAAACAGAGGGAAAAACTTTTTTGTAGGAATTTTTATTGGAGATTAGTACAAAATAACAGGCGTGATGCTTTCTAAAATCTTTAGTTTACAAGGTTTTGCAGAACAATTAATATTGGTTTTATACAACCATGTCTCACCGGTGATTTCAGGTCGCGCGTCCAAACTTGGGCGTGTCCTAACCTTGGTAATAACTCGCGGTGCGTCCGCCTGGGAGACGGAGGTTGACCTCCCTGAAACCCCTTCCACCGTGTATATTTCGGCGCCAAAATGGCCGATTAAAGCCAAAATAGAACAGTCGCAGCAGATGCTATTGAATGCGATACTCCTGAACCAATACAACCATCTGTACAGTTCCCCCGAGTGGCCGCTGCAGAAGAAATACAGTGAAACCTGTTTAGAACGAACCCACGTACAGCAAATTATTGTCTATATCGAACTCACGGAACATTTAAATCAAAATGCGTGTAAAAAGTATGTTTTATAACGAACAACATATTGGCTATATCGAACTTTCCCCCCGGAAGGCTTCCAAAACGCACAAACAATCGTCTTCTAACCTGTCCCTTTCCCCAAAAGAGAAGAAGGAAAGAAAGAAAAGTCCAGAAGCTCAAGTTGCGAACAAAATTGAGCGAACAGAAGTGATTCAGAAGGGGAGAAAGCTAAAAAATACACTCTGCATGCATGCACAGAAGAAAAAAACGCTTTTCATCCCAAAGCATTTGCCCACGAAGAGAAGCAATTCAGAAGTGTAGATAAGCTAAAACAATCAAACTCTGCATGCATACAAGAAAAAATAACTTTCCAGCGCGTTGTTACAAGGCGGAAGTGAAGAGATGAGAAAGAAAGAAAAGCTCTGCCTTACAACGAACTCATCTTGGAAGTTCGTTGTAAATGTTTTTTGCTATATCGAACTACTTGCTATATCGAACTGATCGTAGCATTTCCTGCTATTCGTTATAAACGGGTTTGACTGTAGTGGCACTGCGATTGACATTAGCTCGGTTCTCGAGTACGGATCGGTGCCTTTTTCAGAGCAAGCTGGCAGTTTCCCAACTGAATGGTTCTAGTAACGTTGGCGTGAGGTGAAGCGTCTGCGCAAGCGCCATGGCAGCAGCAATGATGAACGATATTAATGGCGTCTGCTAATGGAAACAGGCTGTTTTCAAATTTGTGAAAACCACAATTTTTGAATTGGGGGAAGTTTTGAAACATTGTCATCTAGGCTCCGACCACTAGTTGGGCGGAGGCTGAGGTTTTCGGCAGCACATATGGTTTTTTCCTGGGGTGGGAAAAACATGGTTTTTTTTCTGCCAAACACCCTATACTTTCTTGTAATAGTTCCTTCAGGCAGGAACAACATTAGGGATGTCGCGAACCGGTTGAGGTTCGAGCTCGACCAGGTTCGACTTTTTCAAACTTCTTGTGAAAAGTTTGACAAAGGTTTGACCGCTATGCTCATGTTGGTAGGCTGGCCATTTAGTTTCGGATTGGGTGGTGATACCGAAACTGATCAAGAGTCGACGCCGTATGGATGTGTTTTGCGAGTCCAATGTATGTGAAGGCGTATGTAAAGGCACAACTCGTCACAACGGTCTCGCGGCCTGATCGAAGCTTCCTTCCCAGGCGACAATCAGTCCACTTCCAGCTGGATTATGGAACTGGAAATGAGGCAGTCCAGCTGGATTCCAGCTGGACCCAGCTGGAATCCAGCTGGACTGCCTCATTTCAGTTCCATAGTCCAGCTGGAAGTGGACTGATTTTCGCATGGGTTGGCACGCCGAGTGCTACGTCTCTGTGCCTTCGCAGGCCTGGATACCGATCAAGATTTGTTTTGGCGCCGTGTAGATGTGTTTTGCGAGTGCAATATGCGTGAAGCCGTATGTACCTCTGGGCAGCATTTTACTTTTACTCTTACTACTGTGTTTGTAACTTGCGGCACTTGCGGTCCAGAAGCGAGCTTTATCCAGTGTCCAGTGGCGACGAAAGAGGGGGGAGGGGGGGAGAGAGAGGAAGGGGCGGCATGAGTGGCGCGTTTTTTGTTTTGTTTACTAGACGCTTATGGCAATCAAAGCCTCTGTAATGCTAGCAAAACCGCAAATCATCTACGAGCAAGATGGCCGTCCGGTGGCTTCACTTGCAGGAGCAGGAGTCATTGAGATCAGTGGTCGAACTAGTCGAATCTGGTTAAAAGTTTGAAGGTCGTCGAACAAGTCGAACCTTGAAAGTTTGACCTAAAAATCCGGTTCGACAAAAGTTCGCAACATCCCTAGGCAACATATTTCGCCAAAAAGATTTTTGCAACAAGAAAAAAAATGGAAAATTAAAACCTTAACGGATTGAGTTTATATGATTAAGCCAGTCTGCTGTTTCACTCGTATTTTCTCAGAGTAAAACAATAACCATGGCTGTGTTTAGTCCTCGTTATTTTTATTAAATATACGTGGTTTTTATTTGAAAAGAAACTAAACTAACTATAAAAGACAATGCCTCGGCTACACGCAACGGCCTTTTTTTTTTTTTGGTTGATTGACTGATTAAATTAATTAAAACCTCTGTTTATTCTTTTTTTTTTTTAATTAATGATTCTTTTGGACGTAGAGCATTGCCTTTTAGGATGCTAAAAATATTGCAAGCAAAAGAAACCCAGCTGGGCGGCTAGCCTCCTAAAATATATTTATTTGGGGCCTGTATATGAAACATAGTTCGCAAAATAAGCTTTCTCCAAAACGAGGGATATTTAGTGCACATCTAAGCTGTGAAACAGAGGTCAGAGCTATTCCGAAACTAACTTTTATTTTATTTCGACAGAGCAATTCCGAAACTAACTTCTGTTTCGGTAGGAGTTTCGGTAGGAGACGCGTTAGTTTCGGAATCGCTTTTTCGGGAAAAGCCTATTTGTGACGTACTTGTCCTTGGGTCGGTGTACTGATGTCCCCGCGCGCTCTACACTCCTCCTCTCCCGCAATTTCTGTCCGTATGACTTGCCTGAGGTCAGTGGCTGTTCCTTCGGCTAAATGTATTTTCCCTTTCTGTACCACAGCTACCACCAGCTCGCCTGCGCGCTTACAGTCTTGTCAGAAAGGGATGATATTTTATACTGGTTTGTTTATGCAATGTCAAACCTTTGGTGCAGAGCACTGGAAAAAGAAATGCTTTCTTTGTTTTAATGAGAACTTGACGTCAAACTACCTCCTCTTCTGTCCGTACCTGCACATTATTTACTGTGCTTTAGTGGACAATATATATTTCCCCAACACTCAGCTTGTGTCTGTTTTCTTTTTCAAGAAAAGGGGTGGTTTTAACGTTGCAATACAAATTCTTTAGGATTCTAAAATGACCTTGAAAAGCTGATGTGGCCACAAGCTAAGGTTGTCAGAAAAAATATCTTTACTTCGGTTGCACTTTCAAAATTTGTTGAAAGTGGGCGAATAATATATAGCTTTTGTCCTCTCTCGTCCTCTAGAGAACACCGACTAACGTGGCGGAAATTTTTCCATACGCCATTTTGGACATTTGCAGAAAAACTTTGAAGCACATTTACTTGAACAACAGGCTGCGCCATCTATGCCGGCACAGACAATTAGACTAAAAAGAAGTCGAACATCATAATACGCACCCTCCGATTGGTGGTCGTTCGGAGGGCTCGCGCCAGTGGACCAATGGGAGCGGCCGTTTCAAAATCGCGCGGCGCCATCACGAGGTTGGGACCCGCCGCCATTTTCTTTTCTGGAGACGTGTTTTGCGGCGTTCCTCCCTGGTAAACAAAAAAGCGTCTCTCCAGACCCTCTTCGGGGACGCCAGGCACGTGAAAATACTTCGCAGGTGGTGCCGCTCGGGGACCCGTCACCGCTTCCCAAGATGAGTGATGTGGACATCTCGAAACTCAAAGTGGTCGAGTTGAAGGCAGAGCTCCAGGCGCGAGGCCTAGATACAAAGGGCAACAAAGCTGTTCTGGTAAAGCGGCTCAAGGATGCCATGGACGCGGGACCCACCGGAGAAGGACCGGGTAAGCCATGATGCCCTTTCCCCGGTTCCGCGACGTGATCGTGGTCGGAGCTTCGAGGCGATCAGGGGCGTAGTCATTCATTCACCGGTCGGAGCCGGTACCGCGGGAAGCCGCGGTTGAAGCTAGCGGGCGACAACGCCGCCGCGCGAGCCGCTCGGCTTCTCGACTGCCGACCCCATCGGACGAAGTGAGCGCTCGTTTCCGTTTTGCACGTGTCCGGCGACGTGAGCGGAAGCTGTGCGCGACAGCAACGTCGAGCTCAGCTGGCAGGCCTAGGACCGTACTGATTCGAACGTTGAGATTTTGGAAAGCCGAAGCACGCACCGGCTCGCCGATCAACTTTGGAAGCGATCTTGCAGATCGTGCGTGAGCGGATACTAAACACCTTTGTAAGTTTTGTTCTTTTGGCGTCTTACGGTATTTGATTGCTTTGTGAATACGATGGAAAGTACGAATTCTAGGCTTACGTGTCGGGCCGGCACGATCAAACGCGGCACTTGCTAGCAGCGCGCAAGCATACGCACGAATCGGCCTTTGCTAATATTCTTGTGGTGACGACTTTGACGGAGCATAGCAGTTGATTATGCACCCTATCAAATTTCATCTAATGGTGTCAGTGTAAAACAGTTAGTTGGGTGGGATGAGGGCTGCTGTTTAGGTGATGGTTCGGACTTGCCGCTATCTACCTTGTTGGGAACAATTGGACTACTGCCAGGATTGTAGTGACGCTATCTGCTGGATATCGGTCACACAGGTGAATGATTGAGTGTCATGAACAGCCACCCGTTACAACCGTAAAGAAAGACAAACGTGTAAGTTTGGTTCAAAGTAATCCGTTTTCAGACAACGCAGGCTGACTTGCGTGGGCTGTACGGGGGCAACGCGTCCGACGAAGCTCTTCACACCTGTGATAGGACTGGACGCTTGATACGACTGAAAATCGTGGTTTTGGGGAGTATTTTTTTAAAAATAAGATCTGACAGTGTAATCGGCCGTGTGGTAACGTTTCGTCGAATTTCATTCTAGGGGCAAGGCAAAGGGTTATGCCACTTGTGATTCGTGTAACACAACTTAAGGAGTAGTGTGTTTCCTCCTGTTGCGATGCTGCAGTAACGCCGACGATAGTGATTGGTAACAAATTTCTGAAGCTACAGATCTGTTTCTGGAATAATTACATGTTTTTATTTGAATGTCCAGGCTATCCGCCTATGATGGGGCACAGATTGTGAGTGCAGTAGCAAAACTCTGTACTCTTGAATGCTCTAATTTAGGCAAGTTGATTGTGAGAATTGTGTCCATGATCCCAGTCTTTGTTGCGCCCAACGGCACAAATTTGCGAAGACAAGAATCCCATTAGTTACAGGTTGCCCCGACACCATTGGTGCACATTGCACTTATTCTCAACCGATTTCTCGAAGTACCCAGCACGCCGTTTCTGCTTCTTAATCTCCGACTGCTCGTGGCATTTGTTTCTGCTGCAAGTAAAGAAAATGTTTTGACACTGTCGACAAATTTATTCTGACGCTTGTCGTCACGCGCCGGTGCGTCCCTCGTGTTGCAGGCGAGGCAGAGGAGGGCGACCAGTCTGCCGAGGAGTCTCAGGGGTCCACCACCAACCTGGGAACCGGCGACGACAGCTTCCAGCAGGACGAGACCTCCAAGCAGGTGAGGCACTTCACCCGGGGCTTGTTAGATGCGTCTGCCACACTGTGTTCCAACGTAAGATCTGCACGAGGAGCTCTGCCTCCAGGATGCCCTCTGAGGCAGAGCTTCTGCTCCAGATCTTACGTCGAAACACGCCATAGTTGTGGGCCGTTTAAGCCGTCTGGGCCAGCAGCACTTAGGGGCTGCTGACCGAACTGAATTGCAAAACTGAGATAGTAATAAATCGAGTCTGATGTTGAGTGACGTACATAAATATCAAAGTAGATGGATAGTAGACACGTTACTCTTTTCGTGAGAAGTGCTTGATACGAGATATCGCAAACCTTGCTGCTACTTAGTGCATGAGAATGAGTGTCGTGAATCTTTGCACTAACGATATCACCGGTGGCATAAGGGATGCCCTGTTGCTGCGGATGTTCATAAATAACTGTGCACATAGAGTTTTTTTTTTTTTTTCTTCCTTTCCAGTTGACAGGATAATTTTAATGGCATCTTTTTAGCCGTTGGTTCCTCCCTACCTTATTCGCCGTTACGATTATTTTTAGATGTCCCCCCAGCATTCTGAAACAGTAAGTGCCTCGCCGACGACGGCTATTGGCGACAAAGTCGTCAATGCCGCACACATTGTAGTCTTGAGCCCAGGTGGCGAGTTTCAACTGAGGTAGCTGAGCTTAGCCGAAATTATCTATCGTTAGTAATATCGAATGACTCTGATTGATCGTGATGGGGCCACTGGCAGTCTGAGCACTCGTGTAATTGAGGTATTGGCCCGAAAATTTAGCAAGTGTACATTTCAGGAAAGTCTGTTTTGTTTCTTGTCTCTTTTGCCAGTCGAGACTTCAAAAGCAATTGATTTTTTCTTCGATTTTGGGATTTAGTTACAAAGTACGAAAATACACGTGATGAACGTTGAGTTGTATACCGAAGCAGAACGCCAGCATTCTTTTGTCGCGCTGTTGTTCATTGTTTCTGTGTGCATCCGTGTTTCTAAAGAAGGTAGAATCATGAAACGCACGTTTTGTTTCACAAGCTAAACATCTGTGTTGGTCTTAAACTTAATTTCCGGCGTGACCTTAAAACTGACAACACCTACCTTGTCCACAGGAGGCTTCGCCCACTGCTCCCGAAGAGTGCACGGACGACTCGCAGGTAGGTTCTTTGGTCCCTTGGTCTATGTAGCTGCACGCTGTCTTGTGCATGATGAGCTCGCATTTTATGGTCTTCTTTTCCCGGCTGATGCTTGCCCGTGAGGACAACCGCAATTGTCTGATGACGTTCCGTCCCACGTCCCGCCCGGACCTTTAGATGTGCCCTTTTTTTAATCTGTCTGCTTTTTTTGTGTGTTTTTGGGGGGCCAAGGCGGAACGGCCGAGCCACAGTTTGCCGAGGAGTCCTTACCAGAGCCCGAGCCGGAAGTTGAAGTGAGGCCGTTTCCCTCCCTGTCTGAGGTTTTTGGAGTCGTTTGTTTTTTTGGTTCGCTTCTGTCATGCTTAAGACATTGAGATTTTTGTCAGAGTCTCTACTTTGTTTTGCTCTTGTTTTTCATTGGAAGTTTATTTCGCCATTGACCTTTGGTTACTTTGGGTAGCCTTGAATTAAGTGATTTGTCAATTTGACAAAAGCTGAACACAGAGCAATAGTGAAATCTACTTTAAAAAAAAGTAGATTTCACTATTGAAAAGAGATCCGTGGGTGCCCACGGCTTGCACTTAGTGTTTTTAAAGTCTTCTGGGTGTGTCAAGAGTTGATGTCCAGGAGAAAGGAAATAGTTTTTATGAGTATTGGGAGGTATAATTTTAGTTGCTATATGGACCTTTCTAGAGTGCTGTTGCACTTTTCTAATGAGGTTTGATTAGAACATGTGTCGGTTGAAATCAAGGTATAATGGAAGGGATCCTTTGCAGGCCTGATGATCTGTGACTTAGTCATCATGCAAAGCAGCTGAGTATTTCATTAAACTGAGAGCCATTCATATGCCTGAAACAATTACGTGAATTTGACAAGTAGGTGCTAAATCAGTGTGGTCACATTTGTAAGATGGTATCGAGATTTAATAGGCTGTCACTTTAAAGTTAGACATGTCTTCTGCAGATAACAAAGACCTGCTGCTGTACGCATGCCCTGCAAGAGAATAAATGCCCTGGCGTTGTTCAGAAGCAGTGCAAAAGAAATTACTAGATTAAAAATGAAATCTATTGTTCAGGATAAGTCTGAGATATTTATTGTTAAAGAAACCATTTTTTTTTTCTTATGGCTAGCTATTGTTTAGAATGGGCACTTCACGCTTGTAAAGGAAGTACCTGGTATCGGTGGAGGAGGATGGTGTGCAAAAATGAACACTTCACGCCTGTAAAGCAACACCTGGTAACATGGCGGGGGAGGAAGGGGTGCAAAAAGTGGATTTTGTGAGGCTCGAATTTCTCTTTCTTTCATTGATAAATAAGGTGTGCAGTGTCCATCTTTCAAAATGACCATTTCCTTTATGGCAGTGGTTCTCAAATGGGGGTCCGCGGACCCTTGGTGGTCCGCGAAGGCATTCTAGGGGTCCGCGAAGCTCCTGCCTCATCAGTCAAGCCCGGCAATAAAGTTGTCTTTTTCAGATCGAGAAGAAATGTTTCAGTTTTCAGGCCAGTTTTCTTGTGTGTATGTCAATAAGAGAGGTGTACCTCGCATTAAGCCTTAGTTATGTACATTAAATAAATCATTATTATATGTAACCTATAGACCAACAGCGCCCCTGACGTCACGCAGCTGCGGTGGCGCTGTTGACGGCACTGCGCATGCGCAGACACTTCACTTCAAGTGAATTCGGTTTCTGCGCACGCGCAGTGTCCACACCTGGTGTGGGCAAACGAGGGTTTGTTTGTAAACAGCGTGTCGGTCTATACCATTCTTATCCTCTCACCTCGAACGGGGTCCTCCATTATCTCCGCCGATCCACAAGGGGTCCGCGAAAACATCGATGGTTGAGAACCACTGCTTTATGGTAAGGACAGAGTTGAAGGGAAGGGTGTCGGGTCAAGGGACAAAACAGGAAGTTGGAGATGAAAATGGACGAAAGCCTCAAATACTCACTTTTTGCAGAAATTCACACATGTGACCAGGATCCAATACCCGTTTCATGCTTCGTGAACATAGAGTCCAAAATAGTTTGGCAAGGGGGGCAGTGGCTTTCAACTAATGTTGTGGTAGCTCCTTCTGAATCTGCGAAAGTGATTGGGGGACCTCATCTGACAAGACAAGCAAAAGGAGGTGGTGTAGGACAATTACCATGACTAGGTGCACATTGTTCGGTCTGCTTAGCTTTGTGGGACAGCCAGCATCGATAAAGAAAATGTTTTATTGCTTGACTCGACCGATGGTCGAGGGGTTCGGGGACCCCAATTTGAGAACCACTGCCTCAAGGAAGAAAAACTAGCTCGGGCGGCTGTGCTGATCTTGCGGGGCGCACTTGCGTTCTCTCGGCAGACCCCGAGCGTGAAGGAGGAGCCCGCAGAAGTGGAGGGCCACAGCAACAACAACAACAACAACACGGAGGAGGAGGAAGGGGCGTGTCCAGCGGTTGCAGAAGCCCCACCCCCCAGGCAGACGCAGGAATGGTTCAGGTGAAGGAGGAACCCATGGAGGTGGCCACGGCCCAAGTGAACGGGGAGCAGCAGGACCAGGCTGCGGTCAAGACCGAGCAGGGTGCCGGGGACGCGCCCACACAGGGTGAGTGGGCTGCGGCCAGTCGCGATCGGCTTCTCTGGGTTAGCATTTTGGAACCCGCCCAATTGCCGTTCATTTGCAAAATACCCGTCGAATTCACTCTAGTTGCGAAGCTTTGCAACGACCGAAAGTCGGGGCACCTCGCGTTGCTTTAACGGTGCCAAAAGGCGAGTCGCCCAGCACATTGCACGGTGGAGTTCTGTCAGAAACTCGCCCCCATCATATTGCCATTTTGATGCGTGAACTGCCGAGTTGGGCGTTACGTGTTTGCCATTCACCGTAACATTACCTTCCCGTAGGTACGCGTCCGTGCGGACCAAATAATGAATGGAAAGGGAGTCAGTTTTCTCCATTCTTTACTACCTTTGCGGTCTTTCTTTAAGTCATCAATTATCTGATTTGTACCTGTTTAGAGAAATGCCAACGTAGATTTCTGTCGTGTAAAGCAAACTTCGATATAATTCACCGAGGAGCACATAAAAGGAATGCCGAAACAGTATTGAAGTCTTTAAGCGCAGAAATATTATAAACAACGTAAATTATTTGATTTAATTACGTTCTAAATAGTCCAGAATGGTGACAGCAAGATTGATCCAACTGTATCGTGACTGGGTGGTTGTGTTCGACTCTTTCAGGGGAGGACAGGAAGCGTAAGCGGTCGCGCAGCCCAGAGCAAGAACGCTTGAGGTGGGTGCCGTCTATCCGTTTGGCGTCGTTCCATCCGTTTGGCGTTGCGTAGGCAACGTTCCATGAGCCGAAAACGCCAAATGCAGTATTGTGGAACAATAGTGCGACGGTCCTGAGGGCTTGGCTCCTAAAAGAGCTAGCGAAACTCGGCAGGCAGCGTTTCAAAACGTATGCCCAAACGCAGGTTTACCACTGTTCGCGGTTCGGTGACACTCGAGACATTGTTTGGAGCTGGGTGCCGTGTATGTACGCAGCATGGGCCTTTGCCTCGTGGCTTTTAGAACGCCACGAAAACCGTTAAGAAATGTAAGACGCGTGTTTCGGAGGACAAGCTGCTCAAAATGAAGCCTAATCGCAATGAAATAGTGTTTGATAGAAAACTAGAAGAAAACAAAATTCTAAACGCGCCCGGCGGGAATTGAACCCGCGATTATGAGCGTGACGCTACTGCTGCACCAAGTGGTGGTAGTGTATTGGCACCAAAGTGGCCGTGGCGAACGTGAACGCGTTCGGAGAGTGAGTAGAAACAAAGGCAGCTACCTTTGTGTCTTCCTGCGTATCATCTTGATGATGTGATGTCCCTGCGTGCTCTCATCTCCTCCTCCCCGTCAGTTTTATTCCTATAACCAAAGAAAAAATAATAATTGCTGCGAAGTTTGTCACAAGTTTCAGGGAATGCCTCTGAAAAGCTTTCTGTGTATCTCAACTTTATCTGTAAGATCAAGATGAATTGTTGTTTTCCCAGGACCCAACAGAGCTATCCGGTGAAGGTGGAAGAATTCCCGGAGGACACCTTTGACGAGACGGTGGTCGCCCTCGACACCTGTGAGTTTTCCAGATTCGGCTGGCTCTTGACCTCAAATTGTGGAGACGTGTTGTCGCGGACAATACGAGCCGAAGTGGTCCTTCGTGCTCCTTTGGCATTCCCGCCGGCTTTTGGAAGTGCCGTGGTCCGACCTAGGAATGAAATGCGACGCTAAAATTCATGCTTTAGATTTTTTGAGAAATTTTACGGGTATCGAGGGCTTGTAAGCAGCATAACGGTCCCCCCCCCATCGCTCATATTGGAAGTAAACAATGTTTCAGCAATGATTCGATCTTGGGCCCGAGTCTGGCACTTTGGCGAATATGTGGTGAGCCAGAGAAACGCCAATAGAAACTCCGGAGAAAAGTACTCTCGCACCAACCGACGCCTCGAAGCAAAACCGTGTTGGGCCCTAGTTTTAGGCCCCTAGGATTGCCAAGTTGTGCATTTCTTCGGCATGCTACCGGATACCTTCGCTGATGTGCCTTGAAATGATGTCTTGGCATTCCTTTTTGGGAAACCGAAGGATGGTTCGGTGGTTCGGCGTCATCTGTCGCCGCCGACGATGCTGCAGTTGTAAGGTCCTCCCTGCAACGCGCTTCCCTTGCGTGCAGACAACTCGGACCTGAACCTGAGCATAGGCAAGGAGCGGTTCTCCGCCGAGCCCTTCTCCCAGCTGGGCTTCGGCCTCATGTGGGCGGGCGCCAGGGCCACCTACGGAGTGCTCAAGGGCAAGGTCTGCTACGAGACCAAGGTGCGTGCGGTTACGTTGCCTTGGAAGGGGAACTGGGGAACGGAAGCGTTCCAGTCAATAACTCGACAGGCCGGCTCGGAGAGAGCTCGAGGCTCGGTTCACTGCGGTTTTTTTGTTCATGAGTTTGTAACCGCGTGCGAGTATTTTCGGTATTCTAATACAGTATAAGCTCGTTATAACAGACCTTGATTTTGACCAAGATTTCGGTCTGTTGTAAGAGGAGTATGTTGTATGCGGATACAAAGTTGAGTCAATGGTATGTAGAGGAAAACCAAACAAACTTCACAAATCGGTATGTTATATCCAAATGTCTCTTGTAACCAGGTCACTTGTAATGAACTTAGACTGTATTGGGATTTGCACCTTGGATTGACCCTTTTCAAAAGTATGCGCCATCTAGTGGCTGCTGTGCAAATTATTCGGGTCTGCCATTGTTCGGCCACAAAGCATCCAATTGCATGTTTCGTGCCCAAGAAATAGCCACCACCATTGTTTCTCGATGGGGGCGTTGAAAAGGGTCTATTGAACGCAGTAGAGCTTCTGTACTGTAAATAGTAATATCACAATGTTGGGGATACGGTGAGGCCAAATTGAACCGGACTCGTAATACTTGTGCAGGCATTCGAGGTGCTAGTATAGCAAATAACTCCTTTCCTTTTTTTTTTTCCTTTTTTTTTTATTTTTGAACAAGACTGATTCACTTTTAGGCTGTTATGATCTTGTATTAGTAATTGCATTTCTTGCGAGCACACATCGCACGAATCTCGGCTCTACAGCATTTGCTTGCGGGCTTATGCCGTCGTAATAAAAAGTAGAAACGAGTGCTTAGGCCGTGGTTTCGGAGCCCCTGGATATCCAGAACGAATCGACTTACTCCGCGAGGCTAACCATGGAGAATGGGTGGTCGCATCCTTGCCGCATTCGACGCATCGAGGTGTCCCGTGTGCGAAAGTGGGCGTGTCCGACTGGGTGCAGATCACCAAGTACCAGGACGTGTCTCACCTGCCGTCTGACGAGCCGACCCCCAACGTGGCGCGGGTGGGCTTCTCCGTGGAGAGCACCAGCATGCAGCTGGGTGAGTGCCACACCTCCTTGTGCCTCTTCCTTTCGAGATTTTTGTCCCACGGTCGACGTCGAATTGGCAGCGACGGGCGTAGTAGGAGTGCGACATGTTACGGTTGCGGAGGAGGTGAAAATGGCAGAGACGTGCTTTGTTTGTTCTGCCTCCGCCTCAGCGTCTCGCGAACCTGGCACGCACGCTTGAGGCACGTCAAAGGGCGTGAAGCCCACGCTATACTCTGTTTCACCTTATGATGTACCGCAGGAAAGGCTAGAAGCGCGAGCTCCTTGCTCTAGGGCACATCTCGACAGCACAAGCTCTCGTGCGTCAAGAGCAGCTCCCAACGCTATGAGCTCGTGCTTCTAGCCTTGTCTGCGGTACAACATGAGGTGCAAACGGAGTATAGAGGCCGTGCGCTCAAAAGACGCCCCGTTGTTCTCATTCTGTCGGCTTTGCACGTGCGGAGAGTGCAATATTCTGTACGTAACCCTGTCATCGAGCCAGTGAGGGTCTGCTCCGTCGTAGTAGGCCGGAGTAACACGACGTCACTAACCATCACTGCACCGCTAGGAGCGGTAGGGTGTCAGACCGCAGTATTTGTAGTGTCACCGAATGCAAGTGTAAGTGAAAGTGCACACTGTTCGGGTTTCTGGGGGGAGGCAGCGGGAAACTTTTCGCAGCAAATGCAGTGAAATGAAACGTGTCTAGCAGTTCGAGTCGGCATTAAGAGGATATCTTTGAACATGTTTCAACTCCAATATCAGGATTGATCTCATGGCATTGGCAGAGCATTAGGTTGCACCGTCCCCGCTCGGCTTTCTGATCGCGGTTGGCAGCCCCAGCTGCCATCAGGATCGTGGCAGTCGATGATGCCCGTTGAACTAGCTGCGTGAATGGAATGGGGGAAGAAAGAAGGCAGTTGATTAGGTCGACTTTGTACAATGCTGCAGTGCTATGGTCGCTGGTGGCTCGAAAGATTGAATTAGCATATTTTGTTTTGTTGCAGCCCACCCGCATACAAAGGGGAGAGCACTCTTCCAGAGTGCTCTCCCCTTGTGACACGATTTCTGAATAAAGCTGTAGCTATTATAAATATAATGGGTGGCAATAATCTGACAATGTGTTTTTCAAATTCGAGGTCTAGCGAGGGTACTGGAGTATACTGCTAAAATATTTGTATGAACTTCTCTATAGGATTATTTTCTATGTCACTCGTTCAGTTATTACCTTTATATGGGTTCATACCTGTTTGATGGCACAGTGAACACGGTAAATTAAAACTAAATTAGCTGGAGCAGTGGATGGAAGTTTGAGAACAATCTTAGCAAGTTTTTAGGGATTCTTCTTAAGAAGGCATATTTATCATTCACATGTCGATTTTTGTTATCAAGAAGTTCTACATATGAGATGTTCCTATTGACGTTCATGATCAAATGCAGAAACTTTGTTTTTTATCTAGAATTTGAATAAAACGTCAATTTAGGGTAGTTTTCTATTGCACTGCAGTTCACACTGCCCTTCATCAATCATCTTGCCGTGTTGGGTGCTTCTTCACACAACTAAGCAGTTTTGTGTGCGAGGGAATGAAACCTGCCGTGCAACTGGTGCTAACAAAAGGTTGCGCAGAAGTTGGAAAGCAAAGTAGACACTGTCTTTCAGTTGGACAGAACAAACATATTTTAACACATTATTCGCGATGGTACGAAGGAGGACAAAATGTGCACTTATGCTCCAAACGTTTTCTATTTTTTCTTTACAATAGACTCTGCTATTCCAAAAGGGACTCCAAAACAATTCCGACTGATAGCATTGCTGTGTCAGTGACTATGCATGTGCCAATCTGGTTATCTGCGAAAGAGTCTTCGAGGAGGGCATTGAAAGAGTCCGCTTTCAGTTGCCGCCTCTCTCGCCTGCATGCAGGCGAGGAGCCCTTGTCGTACGGCTACGGCGGCACGGGCAAGATCTCGGTGGACTGCAAGTTCAAGGACTACGGGGAGTCCTTTGGCGAGGGAGATGTCATCTTGGGACTGGTCGTAAGTGGCTCTCCCTTATCGGTGTCCTTTTGCTTGCCCGTGCATTTCAAATTTCTTGTTTAAGCTGCCCCTTCCCTCGTCAAGCGTCGTAAAAGTAAGCGAGGCTGTTACGACGGAGCTTCACTTCAGTGGATGAAGTAATGTTCCCTTCTGTGTCAGAGGTGCACCAGCAATGTGCCTCACTTGGTGGTGCATACGCCCTATTCGATTTACGAGTGCAGGAAGTACATTGCCCCACACTTTTCTGCACTGGTGCAGGCTGGAGCAGGTAGATTGAATGAGTCTATTGCTTAGTCATTATCATTAAAAAACGCCCTTATTTTGCACTTTTTGGATTCAGAACTTTGATGTGGCAACATGTTGTCATGTCTGGGTGGCATTGCGAATACTAACCGACTCCCCAAAACCGTGAGCCTGTAGAAATGATCGAACAGTAAACCGGAGCGGAGTTGGCTACGCTCTGGTTTACTGCTCAGTAAGAGGCTCTTTTCAAAAGTGTACGCCATCTAGTGGCTGCTGAGCCAAGTATCTGAGTCCACCATTGCTTGGGCATGCGCTTCGAGCGTGTATTAGACATGAAGTCCGCGTTTGGCAAGGACTCGCTTCCGATCACTCGTTTTGTACCCGAGAAGTGGCGACCACCGACGTTGCTCTGTAGGGTTTTGTAAAAGGCCTATTAGTTGTTGATTTGTCCTGCCTCGAGGATTGGCAGGTTGCCAGAACCGAATCAATGGTTGAGATCCGTGTCATCCCCAGCAATTCGTGTTGCAACAACCCCAAAATGGCAGAGAAAATCGACCCGCTCGAAGTGGACCCCAACGTCACCCCTTGTTGCCTCCTCCGTGCAGGACATGGACTCCGACCCCGTGCGGATGAGCTTTGCCAAGAACGGCAAGGACCTTGGGGTAGCCTTTGAGGTGGCCAAGGCCACCCTGGGAGGGCAGGCCCTCTTCCCCCACGTGCTGTCTAAGAACTGCTCCTTCGAGGTCAACTTTGGACAGAAGGTGCGTCTCCCGGGGATCTTTTTTCCTCCTCTCCGCGCGTCTGTCGAAGGAACGACGGCGAGAGGACTGTGTTTGCGTCGCAGTTACTGTGGCGCCCGGTTATCCGAAGCTTTACCTGAAGTAGACCGATCTCGCCAAGCTGCCGCTGTAACTTCAGTTCGCGCAAAGAGCTGCAGGAAAGTTGTCTCACGTGCGGGAAGACTAGATTTGCTTCGATGTGTCGCAGCAGCAATAGCATTGCAGACGTCGCTGGTGTGGTCGGTCTTTTGCGGGAGACGGGTCGTGGAAATGTTTTGTTGCGCTTGGCCCAAACTTGTTTAACGAAAATAGTCAGTAGGCGAGCTTAAAAGTTTACTTCATATTTCCGTTTTTTTTTTGCACTCCAGTCTCGGGCTAATGTCATCATGATGTGTACATTATCATGAAAAGTATGTGAATACTATTATTCATTATTCACTCGGGTAGTGGACATGCTACTCGCCGCTGGGTCTCGGGTGAATTGGAGAACGGCAGCACCATTCAAAACTGGACAAACAAATTTGTGAATGGCTTACCACATAAACCTATTTAATTTTGCTCGATTCCGGCCGATAATGATGAAGTCGACACATTTAGAAATGACCACGTCTATACTGAACAGGTTAGGCGATACCTCCGCTTGTGGATTTGAACCTTTAGCTCATGCAGAAGCGATGCTAGCAAAACCTTTGTTTGCGCATGCGTTGGCACATCTCAAGGCGACGAGAAAGAGGTTTGCCTTCGGAATGAGCGTGGCAAGGGGGTGAAGTCGCCCGTGTCTGATGCAGGAGGCTCCGTGGTTTCCCCTTCCCAAAGCCTACCAGGACTATTCCTTCCTGGGCTGTGTACCCCTCGACGAACGGCTCAGGGGCGTCCTGGGACCAAAGAAGAAAGCGGACTGCGAGGTAGGTGCTCACCTCCTGCTTCTTGTTTTGGGTACTACTTGGAGGGACACTGAATCGCCTATTTGAAGTGTTCAAATAGAACACTTGTCACAAAACAAAATCAACCCAGAAAAGAAAAAGTGTGGTTTTTACGTTTTGAGATTTGTTTGGAGGTTGGGCTGATTCCAAAATGCAATTCTAGTGTTTCGAGACCTTGACGCAGAACTGCAGTCAATCCCGTTTATAACGAACAGCAGGAAACGGTACGATCAGTTCGATATAGCACATAGTTCGATATAGCAAAACCCATTAACAACGAACTTCCATGATGAGTTCGTTGTAAGCGAGAGTCTCTCTCTCATCTCTTCGCTTCCACCCTGTAACAACGCTGGAAAGCGTTGTGTTACAGGGTGGAAGCGTTGTGTTACAGGGTTTTTTTTTTGCATGCGTGCAGAGTTTGTTTTTTTAACTTATCTCCCCTTCTAAATCACTTCTCTTCGTAGACAACCGCTTTGGGATGAAGTTTCTTTTTTTTTCTGTGCGTGCGTGCAGTGTTTTTTTAACTTTCTCCCTTTTTGAATTACTTCTCTGTCAATTCTGTGCGCGGTTTGAGCTTTGGGAATTTTCTTTTTTCCTAGATCTTTTTGGGGGGAAGGGACAGGTTAGAAGACTATTGTTTGCACGTCTTTAGAAGCCTTCCCGGGGAAAAAGTTCGATATAGCCAATATGTTCTTCGTTATAGAAAGTACTTTTTACAAGCATTTTTATTTAACTTTTCTTTGAGTTCGATAGAGACAATAATTCGCTATACGCGGGTTCGTTCTAAACGGGTTTCACTGTACAATGTGTCCCCCCAAAAATTAACTTTTTTTTTTTTTTTTGCTGCAAAAATAAATGATGTTTTGTTCAACGCTCAGTTTCCGTCCAAACATAGCGTGGGCGGTCCGACCCAGATGCCCAAGTTTGAGGACCAACCATTGCCTTATTCAGAAGTTGGGAATGATTTTGTGAACATTTCAATGGGAAAATGGGGCCCAATTCTGGGTGACTGGCACCATTTAGCACCATGTACTTCAGGACTCGTAAAATGCAATTTTTTCATTAAAATTAAATAAAAAGTAACTTATAATTTTTGAAAAAGGTAACTTCAGCATCTCGTTTGGACCACTAGTACTACATTTAGGCTGAGAATGAGCGTTTGGCATTTTTTTGCGACAAGAAAAGACTAAGTTTGGGGACGGATTGTAAAAGCATGTTTTGAAATTGCTCTTATGAGTCTTGCGTTGTGAATATTGTGCTATTTTTGTTAATGAGTTAGCATTAGCACTTACATGACAGGGAAAAGCTGACAACGTCAGTCTGCGGACAAAACGGGGGCATACTTGCCAAGGTCTATGATTTTATCGTAAAGTGCCCGCTTTCCAGCACTTCCTTACGGTTATCATATTGACAACAATGTTTAAACAATTTTTCTGATCCCATGTAAAAAAAAAAAATAGTACTAAATTGTTTTTGCTTGAGCTGCATCTCGCCTGTTTGCAATTCAATGTTGGCAACACTGATGCATCAACCTGTATGCTAGGGGGTGCAAGCTACCGCTCGTTGTAAGGGGTATAGGCGCTAACATTTATCCATCCATCCATCCAAATCCAAAATAACTTTCTTTTTAACAAAATCTCCTTTGTTATGGCAACTTTAGTTGTGGCACACATTGTGCGTTGTGTTAGCAGATTTTTGCTGCATGATCCCTTGAAACCACCTTTTCAACAAGATGTCGGGGAAAAAATACTTTCAAGCTATTCAACCGACTTTCCATTTGTCTAGAAGTTGCTGAAGGGTGCAAGGTACGCATTCTGTAGTCTGTGCCACTGCGATGTCAACATTTTGCAGGCTGGTCGCCGGGACATTTTGTGTCATCTCCGTACGAAAAAGTACAAGGGCTCTGCAAAACTAGTTGAAACCAATGAGTAGCTTGGAGGGTACTTTCGCCGACCGACGGATCACGGCACTACCCGAGCAGAACGTCTTTTTTTGGCATTTTACAATCTCAGTGATGTGATTGCTGCGCCAATTGCGCCAAACTGCTCCAAGGGCTAACCCTGCTACATCCTGCTACATTTCGCCAAAATATGGGTAATCTGCGCCAAGCCTGCGCCAAAGGACCAATTTAGGTCGCCTTTCAAAACCGAAACTAAACTGAGCACTGTAATTGATCAGGCGTGTGTTATGTGGCGCAAACGGCCGCCTGACACAAAGTACCGTGCATCAATTGTCCACCCGATCTTGCATGGTTTTCCCGGCGTCTCTCGTTTCGCGCTTTCGTCTTGTGGGTCTCGTCTCTGTTTATATATTTTCAGCAATAGACGCGGATGTCTGCAGACACTCCAACGCTAGCGTGCCGGGTACCAGCCATGTCGTCATGCTGTGAAACGAAACCACGTTTTTGCGCGGCAGGAGTTACTTTGTGAGCTGAAGCAACGGCCGTGGGAAAACTATATTTGGTCACTGCCTTTCAGTCGCCGTGGTCGCGCGAAGTCGAATGTTGCCGTCCCCACATCACTGCAGATATGGTACTTTCTAAAATGAAACTAAGTACCGCCGCATGTTCATCAACATTCCTGTTCTTGTTTAAATCATGCTTTACTACAAAAATCTATCTTTAATTTAAAAACTGCTCTGTCAAAGTATTGATTATCTAGATTCCTCTCGGTGGGCCTTCTTTCGAGAGGGACCTCAGTACGTGAGAAATCTGCAGTGAAAGAAAGTTGGTGAAGAGAAGTGAGCTAAAGCAAAGAAAGCAATGTCTGCACGCTGAACCCTCACAGCGTGCTTGTTTGTCTCGAGTTCAGTTGTTGAACAAAGCGCTCCAAGAACGTTTTGAGGCTGGCTCGCAATGTCTTGCATCGATGCACTCGGGTTCTTTATTTTTTGTGTGTTTAGCTTATACCTTGTTTGCCGGCCTGGCAAGCATGCGACACTGGACTGTTTTTGTCGCATGCTCGAAAGTTACATTTTGTGTACAATTTCGGGGATAAGTTAGCCACGGAGCTGAGGGGCATGGTTTTGGTTTCGATCGGACAACCGTGTTCTGTGCTCGCGTGACGAAGCATGCCCAACAGCAAGCCTGCCGAAGTTGGCCTCACCTGCATGCGAACACGATTGCGGGACTGAGACACCAGCGGGGACGCTTACAATTCATTGTTTTACGGTTGCTTACTTTTGACGAAAATCTGGCACGTCTGGAACCAGTAAAACAGTGGCAAGCGGTTTTCGAAATCGCTTGGCAATGCCTACAGCACTGTACACTTGTGGGATGTCTGAGCAGTAAAAACAGAAGCAGCGAGTTCCGTCACCACACGTCACATCAGAACACAACACAACACAAAGTTCCCTTCGTTTGTACAGCACTTAAAACAAATATTTTTATTTTCCCAAGAATATCTGCTCCAAAATCCACCTTTGCTGGTCCGAAACACTATCTTGGCTGCTCCAAAAGCCGCTTTTGCTGCTCCAAAACACTGTTTTGATTGCTCCAAAGGCCACATTTGCTGCTCCAAAACGCTGCTTTGGTTGCTCCAAAACGTGCGCCAAAATGGCTTAGGCCAATCACATCACTGCAATCTCCGACTGATCACGCCGGAGACCTCTTTCGGAAAATGTTCCCTGGCTCACTGGCTCAAAAGAAGCTACTAACTACGCTTGTACTCGAACCAAGACAGCTGCGATAGTGAAGGGAACGACTGAAAAAGACATTGGCGGCGGTGTTAGTAGTTTAAGGAGCAGCCGTTCTCAGTCGCGACAAGGGGAGCTATGACGTTGGCAATGATGCCAGGTGTTATCCCATTGTAGTCATGTTTTGTGACGTAAGTTTTGAAGAATAAAGCAGTTTTCATGTTTCTTCACAGAATTTAGGGTTTTTTGGCATCCCCTGTAGTATTTTCAGCATTTTAGGGTTGGCAGGTCTGCAGTGGAAAGGGAAGTGCGCCGCATAGAGAGGAGGCTAGGGAGGCACTGCTAACGAAACGGGGTACGACGCAGCTGTTGCCATAGCAACCCTCGCACTTGTTCGTTTTAACGCAAGTGTGTGAATCGCCCTTAAGGGAGGACGTGGGGATCAACTCGCGAAAAATGTCAAAAATGTAGATTTTTACAGTCGACTATTTCACATCTATGGGTCTTCCTCTTTGCCCTCTCAAATTTTTTTCGTTGAAAACTGTGTTACAACCCTGGTGGCTTCTAAGGTGTGAAGCAGAACCTAGAACTTTAGAGACCGTTTCCTCTGAACTTTACTTTTTGCTTTCCGCTCAGCTCGTGGAGCTGATATCTTGGCAACCGCTTTGAGTATTTTTGTTCCGTTTGTTTCATTATACTCTTTGAACTATGCTACAGCTCATGACATTCTTTTTTTTTTTTTAGATTATTTTATTTTTCAATTTATGAGGGGGTTCTTTGTCTGCATGTCGTTTGTTCCTGTCCAAACCAGGTGACAAAAATTAAAATTAAAAATTATTATGACAAAAATAAAAAAAATTCAAGAATGTCACGTTTTGTAGGATACATTTGGGAATATTGTTGTTGTACAACAACCCTTCTGTTGTATTTTTTAATTCAGCAGGCTCTCCACAAAAACCGAAACCGAAAAGTTTGATAAATCAAAAAGTAACCTAGATAAGAAAGTGATAGTTTGGTTGTATCACCATACAGGCATTACCAACATATCTGCTAAATTTTATTAGAATCCATAGAAAATAAAAAAGTTTCTGTCGATTCCCACTTCGTCCCTTAACTCGGCTGGCCGAAGCGCAACGCAACAATGGCAAGCCGCGTGCGACAGAAGTCTGAAAAATTGAAATTTACAATCTTCTATAATGCCGAATTAGAACGCAGCTCTTGAGAAGGAGGGGAGGGTCACGTGCGATGTTGTTGTCAGAAACGTCCCATAATGCAAAGTGCAGTTCCGCGGCAGTTTTTGAGGCTTCCTGGAATTCCGTGAGGCCAAAAAGTTAGAGAACCCCTGGGCTAGAGGTCGAACTTCTGAACAACTAAAGTGATCGGAATGAAACTTGCAGGGGAGATTTAACTTCAGATGTAGGTGTACTGTGCAAACTTTCAGCTCTCTAGGACAACTTAACATACCTGCATAAGAAGATGTGTCACTCTTCGTTAAGAAATCTATGATATGCGAATCAAGCTATTATTCAGCATTTTAACTGCTTGAGTATAAAGTGGGGGATGTGAGACTTCGGGCTATCTAGTTTTTATAACTCAAATGTAAATATTTCAGGAAGAGTGATTACCTCAAAATATGAGATGCATTTCTGTCCTATGTCAATTTTTGAAAACAGTTTTTTCTCAATGAAGACTTTAATGTTAAACAAAATAATGTAGATAGCCCGATTCTCCAGTAAATTTCAGTTCAGAAACATCTTGGTTGTGGTATCAAAATAATTTTACCTTCGAGCAAGAGATTCCTTCGTATGGAATTTGCAGCAACAAGTAGAACTGAGAAAAATGCATTCAATCATTGAACTCCTTTACTTTGTTACTGCTTCACAATGTGTTGAAAATATTTTACATCAACGTAACTATTTGGCACATAGTTATGAAATTTAGTGTAAGGGTCTATAATTAATTTCTAAAACTAAAAACATAAAAATTGGAAAATGAATTTTTTTTAAATTTTTAAACTTGGGTTTATGTCCCTTTTTAAAACAAAATAAAGTAGATGGCCCGATTCCCCAGTAAATTTCAGTTAAGAAACATCTTGATTGTGGTACAGTCGACTCTCATAAATTCAAACCCTCTGAATTCAAACTAACGTGCAGGTCCCTGCCTATGCATCTCTATGGGAGAAAATTCCCGATAATTCAAACTTTGCTTTATTCAAACAACTTTTTGGCCCCCTTGAGTTTGAATTAATGAGATTTGACTCTATCAAAATACTTTACCTTTGAACGAAAGATTTTTTTATATGAAATTTGCAGCAAAAAGTGGAACTGAAAAAAATGCATTCAAACATTGAACTCCTTTACCTTGTTACTGCCACACAATGTGTGGAAAATATTTTATATCAACATAACTATTTGCTGTATGGTTATCAAATTTAGTGTAAAAGCTTATAATTAATTTCTAAAACCTAAAACCTCCAAATTAAAAAAAAATTTCAAAAAATTCAAAAATTTTTTTTTCTTTTTTTTTTTAATTGAAGCATGTAATGGCGCATGACGTGACGGCAACATGTGATTCCCTCGTGCAGATGATAATGATGTGCGGTCTCCCGGGGTGTGGCAAGACGACGTGGGCCAACGAGTACAGTCAGAAGCAGCCAGAGCGCAAATACAATATCCTGGGCACTAACAACATCATCGACAAGATGAAGGTGATGGGCCTGCCCAGGAAGCGCAACTACTCCGGGAGGTGGGACGTGCTCATTGACAAGTCCACCAAGTGTCTCAACAAGCTTCTGGAGCTGGCCTCCAAGACACCGCGCAACTACATTCTGGACCAGGTGGGCTCGGCCGGCCTCAGTGCCTCACCTCCTGTCATACAGACATAGCAGGACCTCTGTGGGATGTTTGGAGAACCATATCTACCTTGCTTTCCTAGTTTTTTTCCAACGGATGATTAACAGTTATCGCAGGTGTTAGTGTGGAGAAATATCAACGTGCGGGCAGCTAATTTGTGCAGTAGGAAATGTGCGAATGTCGTGTGTATTAGCTTATGCCACGATCAGCTGCTCGACTATGGCCGTGTTCGGTAGCCGAGTCCATTTGCGGTTCTAACCGGTGCAGTGTGGACGATCGCAGCCCTCAGGAAGTCGAGAATGGCAAGGGTTTTGTACTAAGTGCAGTTGTCCTGACGGACGTCCCCTTGGCGCAGACGAACGTGTACCCGTCGGCCCAGCGCAGGAAGATGCGTCCCTTCGAAGGGTTCAGGCGTCGGGCGGTGGTGATAGTCCCCACGGACGAGGAATTTCTGCGGAGGTGTGCCAAGAGGGAGAAGGAGGAGGGCAAGGATGTGCCTGACATTGCAGTGCTCGAGATGAAGGGTGAGCGTCGTAAGGTCGTGAATGAGTGTATGCCCAAAAGTGCCACCAGTGCGAGCAGTCTTTGGCCATTTTGTCACCAGTGGAAGAGCTCTTGAGTGATCGCTGAATAAGTGTGAGCGCATGAAGACCATTTTTCTTTTGTGTGCGTGTGTGAAAGCGAGTGTTGCCGTTAACTGGAAAGCTAAGTAATGGACTGCCAGGCTGCATTGCACCACACCTTCGTGTGTGAACAAAAATGTGCTTGTGACACTGGAATACTGTCAAAAATGGGTCGACAGTAGTTAAGTGCTGGGATGCTATTTTGTCGCTGCACTTTACTGTGTGCAGTGCGGTCAGAACTCGAATGCGTGTCCATTGTCTTTTTCAAGCATAAGTGCAGTGTGTTGCAGACATCTCTTGGTTACTTTTGCAAAGTAGCACTCTTTTCTAATGGAAAACTTTAAAAATATTCATTTCTAAGAAGTCTTGCATGGCACATGAGAGTATTCAATGCTTAATTCTGGACTGCAATTTTCGTGGGCCCGTAATTTTTCGGAAATCGGCGCATCGGCCAGAGCGGTATTTCTCGAGACTGGAGACTCCTGATTAGCGCCGTTCCTTGCAGCCAACTTTCGCTGCCCGAGGCCGGAAACCTATTTGACGAGGTGACGTTCACGGAGCTGTCGCGGGAGCAGAGTATACCGCTGGTGAAGCAGTACAACGAGGAGGGGAGGGCAGCCTGCGGACCCCCCAGTCCCGCTTCCGGTCAGGGGGCGGCTTCGAGAACCACAGGGGCGGCTTTGGGGACGGAGGACGCGGGGCTTCAGGCCGCCCTTCAGAGGAGGTGAGTTAGTCGTGCCTGCATGCGCTTGCCTGCTTTGTAGACGCTTGAGCCAACGCCTTTGTTGGCACTTTGATGTCCTCGTCGCTTCCGTCCCTCCGAGTATGAGACATCTCGTGGATGCCTCGAATCGGCTAAAATGAGCTACAGACAGAGTTGCAGATAAACGGGCAACCCTGCTTAACTTGTGTTCTCGCATGATAGCCGCAGCTTAATTTTGAAAATCTTACTGCAATGCAGGTATTAACATTCACAAAGTTTTTGTTTCCTTTTAGATACACCAGGCGAGACTCCCATGCACGTGACTGCTATATTTGCACTCTTTAAAATGTAGATTGCGGCGGGTCAGCCCCATTGAGCGCACTTCTTACGGAGCGCTGGTGCTCTGTGGAGGAGCAACACCTGCGGAAGTCGCTTTCGCGGGTGTTGCTTTTCCGCAGTACACCCACAATCGGTAAGAAGCATGCTCAATGCATCTGACCCGCCGCGATCAAGACTTGGGAAATGCTGAACGTCGCAGCTCAACTTAAAGCGAATATCGAGAAGCGTGTTATTTGAATATTTTCGCAACCCCATCATCCTTTGCTAGACAAGATGCCCAGGTTGTCTCGTAGACGTTTCAGCAAGACCTTGTATAGCCCGAGACAGTTGCGAGGACTTTTGCATAAACCTGGCTTTGCTACCTCCTCATTGTGTTGCAGGAGGCTTTGACCGGCGGCGTCCCTTCCCGAGGGGCGGAGGACCACCGGGCGGCGGCGGGTTCAGGGGAGGACCCCCGAGAAGTGAGTTGCCACAGCCGCTGCGATTGGTTGCTCTTTTGGCGACCTACCGTAAAGTACTGAGCATTTGCCCATTCTGCTGTAAGCACCGACCCCTCAGTTCTGGAACATTCACAAAATACGAGAAGGACATATCTTTATATATTGTTGACTTCCCCGCTTTACCTGTTTATCTATGAATTTCGTACTGGCACTTGCTCAGGATTTTACGGCAAGTACTTTCTGTAATCTTTGACGGGTTAGGGACCTGGTGGATGCTCCGCCTGAGTGCGATCTTTCCACCTTTGACAACACTTTGTCGCGGGGTGGCCAGGGGTTGGTGGAAGGTAATGAATGCGTGCTGGAGGCAGAGCTTCTATCCATTTCTTAACCTGTCACTGACTGTTGGAAATTTTCTTTGCATTTTTTTTCACCTACTTTCACGGCTTTGTTTTTAGACCTCCAGGAATATCTGATTTGCTCCCCCAGCAGAAGGCCGGCGAGAGAACCTTCCGTCATGTTTTTCTCTTCTAGCTGCTAGGTGCCGTCTATTTTACAACCGAATGTGGCAGTTTTGGAGTGACTTCTTCATGGTTCAGTTACGGTTGCTTCGCAGATTTACGTCGACATATTCAAGTCCGTTTTGTCTATGCGTCGTTGTTGGCCTAAACTTCGCCTGCCTGTTTTGAGGGGTTCTTTGGGACCGGACTGTTGGAGGGCTGCCTTACAAGCCCGGCATTGTTTTGTTCTTCCCTTGCAGATTTCGGTCCGTCGTTCCGAGGGCGGCGGCGGTGGCGGCGGCATGGGAGGAGGGGGAGGCGGGGGCGGCTTCCGCGGCGGGTTCCGCGGTGGCCCCCTCCCATGGGGGGACGTGGAGGCCCCCCAGGGGCGGGCCCCCGACATGAGGAGGGGGGACCTCCTCCCCCTGCACCCAGGGGGTCCTGGGGAGGAGGAGGAGGAGGACCCAGGCACGGGGAGGAGGCTACGGGGGCAGGGGTGGACCCCCCACGGGGGACACGCCCCGGCTCCCCCGCACCGCAGCAGCCACAGCAGCCGGTGAGTGGCAGCTGCCAGTCACCCATGCTCGCGCAATAAAAAGCACCTTTTGCATGGTTTGTACGCTGTGCATACTGTACTCCGCATCGGCTATGTTGTGCTACATTGTCGAGGCTAGCGTAGATTCCACGTTGCTGGCTTCGTCTCGCGTCTTATTCGAATGCGCTCGCTCAACAAGCCATGTCAGAGTTGGTGCACTGAGAGAGCCACGCTTGCCTCGACAATGTAGCACAAAATAGTTGACGCAGAGTTCTTGCAAAATTTGATTGTTGGAGATAAAACAGTGCTCTTTTGCATTTCAATTTTTTTTTTTTTAGTATAAAATAACAACAATTAATTGGGTTTGAAAAGTCAGCGTACACTTAGCGCTTTCTTATTTTGCCTGCCTCCTCCTTTACTATGTCCTGAACTCGTTACCTTGCCCCAACTTGGAGTGCTCATCCAAATAGTCTTTGTCAGAAGTTTATAGAGTCAACTGTGGAAGGTGATGCCCTAGGAATTGATTGAGTGGTGTGAGCCCCTACCAGGGCCAATCGCCTTCGGTGTTGCTCGCAGCCTTCAGTGAAACAGAATTGTGAAGGTCGTTTGTCTTCCCAACAGGCGTACGGTGCCGGCTACGGTGGCTACAACCAGCAGTACTCCTCGTACGGCCAACAAGGTGAGAATCTCTGGGAGCTATAATCACCGGCAGTCTGAACGGTGCCCAAGCGGGAGGAGCGCATTCCGTGCCTCGAGCAATCACCTTCCATGGTGCTTCGCCGAGGGTTTTGGGGTGGAGTATGGTATTGTGGCATGCCAGATGCTGGCAGTACTTTTGGAAACAAATTTGTTGTCCTTTGAGCTTTATTTTCTAGTTTCCTCGGTAAGGAGGGCACCTAGTTTTAATGCGAAAGCATTAACTGTCTCATGGAGCGAGCTGGCGTCATCAGTCTGAAGGGCGAAAACGGCAGATAGTTTCCTTCGCTTCCATTGGCTGGCGTGTGTTGACGGGGCTCCCATTGGCCGCTGCGCTCGTCAGTTTCCACAACCGCTCACCCCATGGCGCTGCATGTCCATCAGCGTGGAGCGTCCAAGGTCAGCAAGGGAGCACTCGCGCCGACCGGCGATGAAAAATACGCAGCAGACGTAAAACGGAGCGGATGAGCGGCCTGCAGGCTTTTGCATTCACGACTCATAACAAATGCTTAGGTGTACCTCAATCTTTTTATTGCAATACCCTATAACTGCTTGAAAGATGCTTTCTGTGTTGCAGAGCAACGTGAAGAACTGTGGTATTTACTTTTCCACACCAGTAAACTATGACATAGGTGCTAGATTATACTGCCGAATTTGAGAGCGAACTAAGTGACGAGAGTTGGGGCCCCGCAAGTGCGGTGTGCGTTGGTCGGCCCAAAAAGTAACGATCGAGCAGCACCTCATGCTGGCGTCTTGTCTATCTCCGCAGCGTACCCACAGCAGCAGGCGCAGACGTACGGTCAGCAGCCACAACCTCAACAGGCAGCGTACGGCCAGCCGGCCCCAGCCTACGGCCAACCGGCGCAAGTTCCACAGCAACAGCCAGCGGGAGGCTACACTGCACAGCAGTACCAGTACCAGCAGCAATGGAACCAGTACTACCAGAACCAGCAACAATGGAACCAGTACTACCAGCAGCAAGGCTACGCTGCAGGAGGAGGCTATGCACCCCAGGCTCAGCAGTTGGCACGCAAATAGGGGAGGGAGAGAGAAAGAGAGGCCCCACCCCCTCGAAGGGCGGTCCTCTGTGCTGGCCCCGCCCCCTTCCCCACAAAGCTCCACCCTCTTTTTTTTTTTTTTTTTCTGTGGGGACAACTCTTCCGAAGGTTCTCGGGGTTCCACCCCTTTTTGTCTGGGAGGGTGGGTGACTGGCTCCGCCTCCCCAGATCGGTTCTCGAGCCCAGTGCCCCTCGTGAGATGCTCGCCTCCTTGCTCCAGAAGACTCCACCTTTTTGGGGAGAGGCTCCGCCCAGCGACCAGAGCTTTGGGCTCTCGTTCCTTGACGAGGTTTCCGCGAAGGCTTCGGAGTCCCATTTCTCGGTTGTAGATTTGGGAGATTCTTTTGTCCTCGGATTCTCGGTGAATTCCTCTTTTTCTGGGGAAGGTTCTCGGGAAGCTCCGCCCTCCTTTAAGGAGGTCTCTGGCCCCACCTCCGAGCTGCCGATTAATTAAATTTCCCAGCATTGACGCTTCGATTCTTCGGAAGGAATTTTAGGACAAGCCGCTTTAACGAGTGACCCGGCATAATTGTGTGGATAACTGTCTTTTTTTTAGAAATGAAAGCTTGTGAGTTTGTGTCTCCTCATAGTCGGGGCTGGTGGGCATTGGGCATTCCGATTCATGCTTTAGTTGTTCCTACGCTTAACATTCAAATTTTGTGGCTACTTTATTTTTTCTGTGCGGTGTATTGTACGCATCCGGAAGCGTTTTGTTATTGACCTTGTTTCTAAGTGGTGCTGCAATGGATTTGTGCGTGTCTGTGTGAATGGTGTTTTCCTTTGTCAACGCTTCTCCGCGTTTTGTTGTTTTTCGTTTTCGATCGTCCGGAGCTGCGTCTCCGGGGGCTTGTTTTTGCCCTGCAATTTGACGTATCTGCCGACGCGGCGTGCACGTTCAGTCATTGCAACTTGGCAGGAGCTATGCTCCGTCTGCGGCTCGTGGAGCGGCTGTGAATTAAGACTAACGACGTGTTCCTCCAGAGCAAGACAGTGGCGGGGGCTGGCAGTGAAGGAGGAGTGGGGGCACTGGGGAGAACGGGGACCTAGGACGGTGTATGTTATTTGTACATTGAAGCTGATATTCCTCCGTGTAGTTTACGATCACGCCTCTATCATGTCACCAGAAAGGGTTATTTGTACATCACATCTTGAGAAAAAAAAGTGTAATAAAAAATGCGCATTTCAATACATTCGGGGCCTCGTCTGTGTGGGTTCTTTGGCAGCAGTGTCACAGTGCGGAGCTCAAAAGTATGGGGTGTACCCACGAAAAAGCATTTACTGGGTTTTTTCTCCGCTAAAAATAAACCGCATCGTCGGATGGTCGTTTCCACCCAAATGTAGTGCGAGCGTTCAAACCAGACGCCAAAGTTTCAGAACTACCCGTTATATTATTCAAATGTTGCGTGGTTTTCTGAAAATTCAAATGTGAAAATGGTGGTTGGCCATGCCTTTGGGTACATGAAGCTGACTGGTACCAATTGCTGATAATGGGCCCCATTTAAATTTTCAGACAATCGCATAGCGTTTGAATGGGGTAACGGTTAGTTCTAAAACTTCGGCATTTGGTTCGGACTCCTAGCTTTACATTGAGGCAAAGACAAAGTGTCCGGCAGTGTGTCACTTTTGTTTTGGGGGGGGGTTGCACTTTTGGGAGAGAGAAAACTATTTGGTGCTTTTGCAGCTTGTGAGAGTTTGGCAGGCATCAGTAGCTCTTTGCTTATTCTGGAATTTTTCGGAGCCAATCTTTGTCATCCGAGCAACATGAATGCATGCTTGCGAATAGCCGTGTGAGATTAGCAGTATGATTTGGTAATAAACTAAGGAGACGCATCTTGGTTTTTAAAGGAACATACTTGAGACTTTTCAGCTTCAATCAACGCTGAAAGCTCTCATTGCAGGTTTGCCAGTGTTGTGAAGTAGAGAGCGCATTCTTATATACTTCTTTCGAAAGTGTGCCGTCTGTCGGACAGTGCGTGAATAGCGCAGCTTCTTCGACTAGCGTGTTTAGTGTCCTATGCTGCCCAAACATCAAAAGTGGTCCCGAAGAAACAGGATGGCTTGCTGGGCTGGTTGGTTGACCGACATATTACAAAAAAGGTCCCGAAGCAGTGTTGCCAGACGGAGAAAAAAAAAGTCAGCAGATTGATCCCCAAAAGTCAGTAGATTTGCACAAAATCAGTAGATTCTACGAAATCTGTGTTTTGCCATGTTTTGCTATTTCCATTAAAAGGGGCCCTGCAAGGACTTTTTTACTGGTTTTTAATTTGCACCGAACCTGAGCGCACTGAACGTAATAACTTAGTGGAACTTTTCTTTTCTTGAAATTCGCTTTATTTTAAAAGTTATAAGCAAATTAAAATTACAAAAACAAGCAAAAAATAACCTCCCTCATGACGTCCTTGGTTGCTTGAGTGGCCGTGAACTAGAGGAGGGGTAGTGGGCTCATCGCGAGCGCTCACGGCTGCCGCACTCCGTCGGCGCGAGGGCGCCACTAAAGCATGTTCTGGATAGGCTGTATGCAGCGGGCAGCCAGAGCGGCTCTCATTGCATTTGCTGCGCGATTAAACCCTAATTCGGCATGACACTTCATTGGCCACGTACGACACCAAACACGGGGTCAAGATCAGTTCAGAACGGAAGCCACTTCGCGCTGCCATACCGCGAAACGGCCAAACCGCAAGGCAAAGCTTCACGCCGAAGGCCTTCGGAACGCTCGGAGCCGGTCGGATCCTGCTATCCATACGACCGCAGCGCCGCCGCGTACATCCGGGACCTTTCAGTGTCGGCGCCTGATCCCACTACTACTTTCTATAGTCGGTGACAGGCAACGAGGTAGTTGGTGACAGGCCAAGAACGAAGAGGAAGCTCCTCCCACCCCTTTCCACTTCAGCGAAGCGAACGGTAGAGAGCAGGTCGCCTCCTCTCCCGTGTTCGCTCTACTAAAGTGGAAAGAGGTGGGAGGAGCTTCAACTTCGTTCTTGACCTGTCACCGACTATAGTATGCGCCACCGCTTGGTGGCGGGCATGTCGACGGGTCTTTTCATGTTTCCGTATTTTATAAACTGCATTCGTTTCTTTTCTGATCTAAAATACTGAACAAAAACTACTTTTATAAATATTTGAAACGGTTCGCGCCACTTATATTTTGTATTTCGACTAAAAAGAAGCTTTTAGCGGCTCTGACCAGTAGTAAGGCCAGGACCAAAGACGTCACATTTTGCGCGCTTTCGGTACCGCGGGTCGCCCTCGTCGGTGGAGGAGGTTTCCGCGTCGTCCGATTAAAATATGACGCACTGGTATTTAGTTATTCTCTCCGTGCCCGCTGGGTTTCCCGAACCACAAGAGACGTGGAAACCGCAAAAAAGGTAGACGTTGCAATATGGTTGCAGGGCCAAACCACACTTCGAAGTAATAGTGTAGAGTAACAAATACCATGGTAATATACACAAATAAAAATGAAAACACAAGACCCAACTGAAGTAAGTGAAATAGCACCGTGAATGTTTTTTTTCTATCAGCATTGATTTGTGTTGCAATTTCAAGGATTATTCTTTGAGATCGAGACTGAGCCGAGCTTTTGGGCTCAACAGATGAGTGCGACATCTACTTGCCGCTAATATTGAAACAAAGCCAAAACAAGACGTTCCGGCAAGTGCGCGCGTACATGTCCAATCATGTCCAATGGAAGGAATGGGAGTCCTGCAAGCTGCCATCTTTCCTTACTGGGCTGTGGCAGGTTTTTGACGCTACGCTTTTGGCGCGGAGCACTGTCGAGGCTACGCGTCGTCTGCTACGGGCTTATTTCTTTTTCGCCGTTCAGACGTGGAGAAACTTCATTCGTTAGCCTTTTAAGCCACCGAGGAATAACGTTATATCATTTTCTTGCCAGAGCCTGCCAAATAAAAGTAAAGAGATGAAATTTGGATGCCGATCCCATGCATTCCGCCGGGCGAATGAATGAAAATGGCGGCCCTCTCCGCTCAGCCAATAGCTCAGCTCGGAGCAGCCGACGAGAGTTCAGGCGCATGCGCTCACGCCTCTCGGTCTGCGCCGCGGGCTGATTGGCTCCCCGGGAAGGCCAATCCCGGGAGAGGAGCCAATCAGCCAATCGGCGAGATCATAGACTGCCCAAACTCTCCCCGTATATGGCTCTGGCCCGGATGTCACCCGTCGACGGGCTTCTGGGCCTTCTAGGAAGTGCTTCATTTTTAATTTTGGGTGAATATGAGTTTCCTTTGATTTGCGACCCTGGGAACTGAAGGGGCCAAATAATAAATTTTAATATGTTTACTAAAAAAAAAAGTCAGTAGATTTTTTTTTTTTTGTGACTCAGTAGACTTAGGACGAAATCAGTAGATCTACAGATCAGTGAGATCTACAGGGTGAAACAAGGAGACGGCAGGCTCTTTAAATCGACCGGTAAATTCGGTTTCTTAACCTATCGCGCTACGACTTTGTGCAGCGTTGCCCACAGATGGTGCATTTTTTTGTAAAATTTGCAAAGAGCGAACTTACCTGAGGAAAAAGTAAAGAAAGAAAAAGGCTTAGCTCCTATGGAAACGCAGCAACGCCACCGGTCTGCAAACAACACGGCGCCGTTTCGCACGGGAGACAAGAGATGGCGCAACGAACGCCGCCAACGAACGAGCATACGGCGCCGAGAGCCGGCGTTTTAGCAGACAATCTTTTCGACTCAAAAGCGGCTCTCGTTCCGCAGACGGCGACAGTCGCAGAAACAAAAACAGGCGCGGTAACAACAAGGAACTGCAGTTCCTTGTCTGCTAAACACGATGGCTCTCGGCGTCGTCTGCTCGTTCGGTGGCGGCAGTTGGCGTCGCGACCGCTTGCGCCATCTCTTGTCTCCCGTGCGAAACGGCGCCGTGTTGTTTGCAGACCGGTGGCGTTGCTGCGTTTCCATAGGAGCTAAGCCTTTTTCTTTCTTTACTTTTTTCTCAGGTAAGTTCGTTCTTTGCAAATTTTACAAAAAAAATGCACCATCTGTGGGCAACGCTGCACAAAGTCGTAGCGCGATAGGTTAAGAAACCGAATTTTCCGGTCGATTTAAAGAGCCTGCCGTCTCCTTGTTTCACCCAGTACCAACGTTACTAAAACCACTCAGTTGGGAAACTGCCATAGAGACTGCTCTCAGAAAGTGGCACCAATCCGTCCACGAGAACCGAGCTAATGGCGATCACAACGCCGCCATTTCTCCCGCAGCGGCCAGTCGAGGAACTACACGTGACTCCCTTTTGATTGTAATCGGCCATTTTGGGCCAGAACAGATACTGTGGAAAGGGCTTCGAGGTACCGCCCCTCTCTCCCAGGCGGAGGCGCCGCTGAATACTTCTAGGTTAATATGCGCCTAGCTCGGGACGCGCTACCTGAAATCCCCGCTGAGGCACGGTTGTATAAAAACAATATTAATTGTACTGAAAAACTTGCAGACTAAAAGTTTTAAAAAACAACACGCGCCCCCTGTTTTGTACTAATCTCCAATAAACATTACTACAAAAAGAGTTTTTTTCGCAGGTTTTTACGCAAAAACATGCTTTCTAAAAGCTCAAGGCGACTACAGTTAAGACAAATGATACAGAGTGGCGCTGTTGTCGCATTTAGCTCGGTCTCGGTGGACGCCAGCGGCCCAGGTTTCAACGGTGAGTTTCCCAACTGAGAGTTCTCGTCAACGTCTGCCCAGTACTGATAAATCAGTCAGACCTGGCAACACTGTCCTCAAGATGTGAAACAGGTCATTCCACAGAAGGCGGAGTGTCATGCTGTTGCATGTCGCGACCAGCGTGTAAAGCGCGGTCCAAACCAAAGCTTCTTTTTGCGCGTGTAGGTTGGGCGGCTTGCGGATGTGACGTGATGTCGTGACGTCGCGCCGGTTCTTTGCTTCTTCCGGACGCGCACAAAAAGTTGGTCGATCTTAACTTATTCCTGAAAGCGCACGAAGACGCGTTGTGACGTAGTCGGACGCTCTCTCTCCCGGCCAATCGGTGGAGGGCAAGCTAGTTCCGGCTCCGCGTTTCTTCGCCGTCTGGCCGGCGAGTCTGTCGCAGTTGCGCTTCACCGCCAGAGTGCGCTCGTGCCTGCGTGCGCGCGTGCGCGTTCGCCCGAAGCTGGCATCGTCCAAACCAGACCGCACGGTTCTGACTCAGAAAGCGCGCCCGGAAACAGCAAAAACGACACGAAATGCGTCACATCCTTTCGCTCACGGCCTACAGCCGCAAAAAGAAGCGTTGGTTTGGACCGCGCTTAAGATAGACAGGTGGGGAAACAGCCCATAGAGGCCTACCGCAGCGCCGTGACCGGATTGTGTACTCGTCTGCTTGCGGGTACCCTCGATTTGCGACAGATGGCGCTGCGGCGAAGAAGAAAAAAATCTCCGTCAGTTTAGCCGGTCGCCACCGGTCGCCCCACTTAGTCGGCCACCCGGAGTGAGAGTTCGCGGTGCTCCACATAGATGGCGCCACAGGAAGAGACGATCTGTTTCCTCGACCTGTCTATCTTACACCCTGGTCGCGACAGGGTGTAAGATAGACAGGTGGAAACGGCCCATAGAGGCCTACACGCAGCGCCGTGACCGGATTGTGTACTCGTCTGCTTGCGGGTACCCTCGATTTGCGACAGATGGCGCTGCGGCGAGAAGAAAAAATCTCCGTCAGCTTAGCCGGTCGCCACCGGTCGCCCCACTTGGTCGGCCACCCGGAGTGAGAGTTCGCGGTGCTCCACATAGATGGCGCCACAGGAAAAGAGAAACGGTCTCGTTGCCACCTGCCTATCTTACACCCTGGTCGCGACCAGCGTGTAAGATAGATCGTGGGGAAACGGCCCATAGAGGCCACCGCAGCGCCGTGACCGGATTGTGTACTCGTCTGCTTGCGGGTACCCTCGATTTGCGACAGATGGCGCTGCGGCGAGAAGAAAAAAATCTCCGTCAGTTTAGCCGGTCGCCACCGGTCGCCCCACTTGGTCGGCCACCCGGAGTGAGAGTTCGCGGTGCTCCACATAGATGGCGCCACAGGAAAGGAGAAACCAGAGCCGTTGGCCGGAGAAGTTGGCCATACATTGGCTGGGATAGGCGAGCATCTCGGGGCCAACCATCAGGCCGCAGAAACGGCCCCTAGCGGTGGTCGTGTAGATCTAAATATGTGACACGACTATACTTCGTACTTCACCTTATGTGCGAGCGAGAGGCAAAACTGGAAGCGCGAGCACGGAAGCTCCGTGCGTTCAGGCTTTGCTCGAGCGCGCGAGCTGGGGAGAAATGCAAAAAGCGCTGGTCTCGCGCTTCTAGCTTTGGCTTCGCTCGCAGATAAAGTGAAACGAAGTATAATTTGAGCCGTGCCGAGCGGAACTCCGCGTCTCAAGACGCTCGCGCACGCCACCCTTTGCACTGTTTTCTTTCAGCCAGTCTCAGGACGCTGTTCTAGCAGTGCAGACAAAGGCATGGGCACGAGCGCGTGGCTTTGGAAAGTGCCTCCTATGCACGAGGTCTCGTACAAACAAAAGCGTTTCGCTGAGCTAGGCTCACGCGCCTGTGCCTTTGTCTTCACTGCAGACATTTGTGAGATGGAGTAGAGGTCTCCTGATTGGTCGACGCTGTGTCACAAATTTAGTTTACGCTCTAAGCGTGGGGGGAATCTTTGGCGCTGGCGGCGGCCTTTGCTCCGCCTATTGTCCAAACTCTCCTAATATACGGCTCTGAGAGGAAACGGCTCTCGCTTTCCCCACCTGTCCTCGTCTCACGCCCTGGTCGCGACCAGGGTGGAAGATAGCCCAGGTGGGGAAACGGCCCATAGAGGCCTACTTCAGGCAGCGCCGTGACCAGGATTGTGTACTCGTCTGCTTGCGGGTACCCTCGACGTACGACAGATGGCGCTGCGGCGAGAAGCCGTGCTACTCATGGGAGACTTCAACGGCCACCTGGTTGAAATTGATGGTCGTGAAGACGACAACGGGCGAATGTTAAGACAGATCTCGGAAGAGTGTGAGCTGGAGATCCTAAACCTGAGAGAAGAGTGTGTGGGACAACACACATGGATGGCGCGGGACCGAAGGACATGTATCGACTACGCCCTAGCCTCAAAAAGGCTGGCTGGTCGACTTCAAAAAATCTTTGTTGATCAAGATGGAGAGTGGAGTGTGGGCAGTGACCACAATATGATTATACTTCACTTTGGTTCAATCCAACGAAGCCGAACCCGACCACATCGGGAAGTAACCTTTCAGTTACGTGATTGCGATATCGAGGTTGTATGTAGGGACTTCGAGGAAAGTAACACCCGCATAAATGCCCTCACGTATGAAGAATATGCTGGTGAGCTCAAGCAGGCTATTGCTACACATTCGGTGGTGAGAGGCACACCAGGGAAAAGGCGGCTTGTCCCGTGGTGGGACGCTGAAATCCGGAAGGCCATCCAACGTAGGCAGGACGCCAACCGCGAACATCGCCGGGCGCTAAGGACACTTGGAAAAACACCAGAAACACTGCGACTGTGGGAGGAGTACCAGGCTTTCAAGGCGAAAACCCACGATATTGTCGAAGGCAAAAGGCAAGCTCATGATTGCAAAAAGATGGCAGATATCAGGAAAGGTGGAAGAAAGGCTGGAGAGAAGTTTTGGCGATATATTGGCACTCTAGACGGAAAAGACAGTACTCCCCACCTGATAGATGCCGAAAACAAAGGTGAGGTACAAAATGTGAAGAAGCTCTTGGACGAACACCTCCACACCTTGTTCGGCATGACACAGGAAGGCAACGAGCCGGACAACATGCCAGCCGGGAGTCCATACGTCAAGGATAGTTCGCTGCCTACATCAACAAATGACAGCCAAACAGTAGTCGGACGAGTACTGGTCGACCGTGCACTGGCGCGGTTAAATGGCAGCACTGCACCGGGCCTGGATGGAATATCGGCCAAAGTACTGAAAGGCCTAGGCCCTGACGCACGGGAGCAATTGGCGCACCTCTTCAGTCGTATATGCTGCGGAGATGACCATGTTCCCAGTGACTGGAAGCACGGTCGAGTTACATTTATTCCAAAGAAAGGAGGCAACAAGCAGCTCCTGCGTGATTATCGTCCACTCACCGTCACGGCAGTGGCCTACAGATTGTTCGCTACTATCATCAACTGGCGCATCGCACAATGGGCTGAGGAAGCCGGCGTGCTTACAGAGCTGCAGAACGGCTTTCGAGTTGGCCGTCGGTTGGATGACAATCTGTTTGTTCTGACACAATGTATAGAGATCGCACAAGCGGAGAAGCGAACACTAGTATGCTGTTTCTTGGACATTGCCAAAGCCTATGACTGTGTCCCTCATTACATGCTGCTCGACAGGCTACGACATCTGAACATGCCTGGAGCATGGGTGAGTCTAATCCAACGATTATATGATGGCAATCGTGTAACATCATCCTTCAATGGCGTGAAATCAAGCGAAGTTGAAGTTGGAAAGGGATTAAGGCAGGGCTGTCCATTGTCGCCAACGCTTTATATGCTGTATGCATCTCGCATGGAAAAGGCACTTCAAGACACTGGCATCGGCTTCTCCCTGGTGCACCGTCAACATGGCGATGTGGTGTCATGGCGATTACCCGGACTTGCCTATGCTGACGATCTAGTGCTGATGGCAGACAGTGTGGAGGACATGAGGCGATTGCTGGTCGTATGTGAGACAGAAGCAAACCAACTCCGACTACGCTTCAATACAGACAAGTCAGCCACATTAATTTTTTCTGGTGAAGAAGGTAGCCTGGGATCACTCAAGCTGCAGGGTGCAGCAATTCCTGTGCAAGCCAACTACAGATATCTCGGGGTGACGCTGTCGACTACGGAGGAGTATCTGGCCGAATACCATCAGGGCCTCAAGACATCTTCAGTACGAAAAAGTAATGTAATGCGAAGGCGGAGCCTCTGGAGCTACGAGCGTTATGCTGTCACCCGAGAGCTTTGGAAGGCTGTTGCTGTGCCAGGTCTGACATTCGGAAACGCCGTCATCTGCGTTCCCAGCGAGGTCCGCGAATACCTTGAACGGCGCCAAAGGGCGGTCGGACGTCAAGCATTGGGGTGCCATGGACAGGTAGCGAATGAGCTTGTGGAAGGCGACCTAGGCTGGTCTTCATTTGAGGCGCGAGAGGCCCGAAGCAAGCTAAAATATTACACGCGTCTCAGGTACATGGATGGAGACCGCTGGGCTAGGCGTCTCTTCATCTACATTCACCTAAAAAATGTCAACTCGAAGTGGAGAAAACGAGTTACTCGTATTGGCACAAAGTTTGGGATTTTTTCTTTGGTCACCGAACCCCAAACTGAAAAGGAATGGGTGAGTGCAGTGCGGGAGCAAGTGAAGACTATTGAGAAGGACCGCTGGATGTTAGGGATGCAGCAACATTCTACCATGCATCTTTACGCGACCTTCAAAACCGAGATCGCGCCCCTGACTTTCTGTGGTAACACGCTGGGCAGTCGACTTCTTATGGAGGCCCGCGGTGGTGCTTTACGTACCAGACCGTACCGACAGAAGTACGACTGCAACGTGACGGACACGATGTGCAGCGTCTGTGGAGCGTGCGAAGAAACCATCGAACACCTGCTCATCGCGTGCAAGGCTCTACTTCCAGCGCCTATCGTGGGATCCCGTATCGAGCAAGCACTCGGTTTTACTGAGGAACACAACCATATAGCCTGCTCTAAGCGGCGACTCGAGACATGGTGGAAGACTCATCGGTGACACCAGTGGTTTTTGTTTTGTTTTAGTTTTTGGCGCGTCTATATCATATAGACCACTGATCTCTACTATAGGGGGCTGGATGGCGCTTAGCTGCTCTCCAAGCCTGGCGCAAGTGAAGCCACCGGAAGTTCGATGCTTGTCCCGGAAGTCGGGCGTGCGCTGGGCTTCCTAGTGCATTCAGTCGATATTTTGGACCATGCATTTTTGTGTCTTTGATTCGGTTTTAATACTCCCGTTCTGGATTAAATCCCGAGGATGAGGCATTTGAACTTGGGACATATTCACAACTTGATAAACTATAATCTCAAAATGTTTACATTTAATGGCTTCCCATGATACTTCTCGGGTCCGCATGCGCTCTTACTTGGCAACAAGCAGGCTCTCTTGAGGGAGCAAGCGAAAATCCAGTGCCCTCGACGCTTTTCGAACCAGCAAATGGAAGGGTTACAAAGCCTGCCAAGCGCTCACTTCCGGGACAAGCCACTCACTTCCGGTGGCTTCATACCTGTTTGCTCAATGCGCCATCCAGCCCCCTCTAGTGGAGATCAGTGATATAGACTCTCGTTGCAAAGAGATTGCGCTGCAAATATACGCATACAAATATACATACATACATACAAAAAATCTCCGTCAGTTTAGCCCATAGAGTTATTAACTCTATGGTTTAGCCGGTCGCCACCGGTCGCCCCACTTGGTCGGCCACCCTAGGCCACCCGGAGTGAGAGTTCGCGGTGCTCCACATAGATGGCGCCACAGGAAAAGAGAAACCCGGGGAGTACACAATCGGGTCGCTCATTTGGCTCTCGTTTCCCCACCTGTCTACTTTACACCCTGGTCGCGACCCTGGCGGTTGGTTCCGGGCACCATAGTGACCATAGTTCGAATGCGTCCCGGCTCACGAGCCCTCGTGAAGCGGGAGCACAAGTCCAAGTTACCCGCTCGCGCTATTGTCACGCGTTCTGAGGTGTCGGTTGTTCCATAGAGTTATTACAATAAACGCTAGAGGCTCAGCTGGCGCTAGTGTGCTGTTGCATTTTGAAGCAGACAGCAAGCAGTCTAAATTTGACTTCCGGTAATGTATTCCTATGGGAAAAAGCGAGTGCATTTTCTCTCTGCGCTCGATTATAAGAGCAAATATCACGAATAATTTGTACGTACTAGGCACATTGGAACATTTCTCAGTCACGTAGACGAAATAAGTGGTCAGTTACGGCGTTTTTCTTTCAAATTCATCGCATTATAAACGGTGCTAAAACGGCTTCGTACGTGTATTTTTGTGCACTGTCGGACACTGTTAGCGCGAACACGGCGTCGACGCTTTCCAATATGGGGGATATACGTGCCAAACGAGCGAAGGACATGTAGAAAACCGAGAGAGACGGCAAGAACTACGCAGTAACACTGGATAAGTAACTCCTTGTGCTTACAGACGATCAAAATAAAATGAAAGTCACGTAATATAGTCAGATTTGCAATAAATAAGTACTACGAAGATGCTTGTTCTGGGTTCAAATGGTTCAAAGCATCACCCGCACGCTCCAAATCTTTGCAAATAAGGGGAGCCAGAGAGCAGGTGCCCGATAAAAACTGCCCGACATGGGAAATAATAAAAAGACATACCTTTCGTAGCTCACGTGCTTTATTTTTTGCGTTGGAATGTTTCTTTAACCGATCGTAAAGATGCGCACGACGGAGTCATTTTCATCCAATGACAGGACGGGCATATTAGCAATATATAAGCACCACCGAAATGCTAGCGAACCTGAACACACACTACATTTCTTTCGATCTTTAGTTTGCTTAGAACCGTCGCTAGTTTTCACATACCTTCCTGGAAACAGGGGTTTGGGCCTGAAATAGAGCGAAGTTTAACATCGCTCAGTGGTAAAGAAAAATGCTGTAACTAAAGCAATTACACTTTCACAATACCAATAAAGGTACATACTATCCGTTACAACCGATATGACAAAAGTTATTCATGTTATTTTCCGGCGAAGAGACAAAATTCACGCGCGTTCTCCCATAGGAATACACAGGGAGGCTGCAAATGTAGACTGCATGCTGTCTGCTTCAATTTGCAACCGGAAGTCCCGTAGACACTAGCGCCAGCTGAGCCTCTAGCGTTTATTGTAATAACTCTATGGGTTGTTCCACCATTGTGCAGTAGATGGGATTTGTTTTCAATCGGCGCGTGACTACAGTGACTCTTGAAAGGGGCCCTCATGTGGCGCCCCCTATAAAAAACAAAATGGTATCTACGACGCGCCCTTTCCGATCGCATGGGCCACGTGGATTGTGCCGGTTTCTAAACGCTGCGACAGGCGAGTTTGAGGTCCGTGCCGAAGAACTATGTGAGTAGTACGCAGTATTTGTTGCATGCCTTCGTATTTCACACAGTCGCTTACGATTTCTAGAGCTGACCGAGCAAGTTGCACGTTCCGATTTCTGCAACTGTAACGCCGTTAGCCCGTTTTCGCTTCGTTTAACCTGGCGCAACAGCGTCCTGCATAGCCAGCCTTTTTGAGTCCAGCTGCGCATAACAGTTGTAGCTAACATGTGTGCAATATTTTCAATGGTAGTTGGTTCACCGGACGCTTGACGGTTAAACGATTAAACTCTTCTAAGCTTCGTTTTCGGAAAGCTTGACATTGCGCAGAAACTGCGCATATCTTGCCCTGCTGATCGCTGCATGATTAGGCGGCTATTTGTCATGTTGATTGGATGCTACAAATATTGGCCCGTTGACAGCACTATCTTCCAAGTCAGTCTGAATACGCGCTCAGAGTACGTCCTTGGACGTGTCACTTTTTTCTTCTCTTTTTTTGCTGCCGTTTGGAATGGTTAGAATCGTTAGAGCGCTGTCATATTATTTGACATTTGTTTGTTATCTGGTTTACCATCATACTTCGAGGAAAACCTAATATTGTTATGCATAAACTATCAGTGACCGTCAACTAAATATATATGTATATATATATAATTTTTTTAACGAAACGTAAGTTGATTGGTCGATTGATAGTAGACGAAACTCACCGCCGTGACGTTAAAAAAATGTATTGATGCTTAATTAAAAAACGCAAAATTACATCAGTATTCGCCTATTTGTAGGAATGTTTTACTAGTCATCGCTCTCATAAATTGCAACATCATCACACTTACAATTCAAAAATATATGGTCCACACTTGTGTCTTCCATATCGCTCTCAACTCCCATTGAGTAAAATTTTGAGTTATCTGGGGTTACAGCGATCTGGAAGTAGACTTTATTCACATTTTATTTCCACTTTTTATTTGTATGACTATATAATTTGGCACGCTTTGGTCGACATTTCTTTCCCATTGCTTTAATATAATAGGGAAAAATGCACTTATATGTCCTCAATGAAGAACTCTGGAAGATTATGAGCTTTTTCATTGAACTAAATAGTATATGTAGCAGAGCTTTTCTCTCTATCTCGCTTCCACCCCTCCCCTCAATGTTCCATTTTGATGTGATAGCGTTTAGGAGCTTGTGTCGCAAACAATCCGACGTCAGTAAAACCAAAAAACTAAAGACGTTGACAACTCCCTGTAATGCCGAATTAGAGCGCGGAGGAGGAGAAGGGGACGGTATGTCCTCATCCGCACCCTCTCCTCCTTCCTCCTCATCTACTCCTCTGTGCTCCTCGCCTCCTCCTCCCTCTTTCTCATCCTCCTCCTCCCCTCTTCCCACCCACGCGGTTCATTATGGGAAACGTCCCATAATGCAATGTGCGCAGCACCGCGGTGCATTATGGGACGTTTCCCATAATGCACTGCGCGGTTACGTTGACACGTTCCGGTTACGCCGACGGCGATGGCGACGCCGCTCAAGCCGGAATAGGGGCGCCTTAGAGCTGTGCTCTAAAAATCTCGTAATATAATGCACGCAGTGATGTGTGTCGCACGTGACGTCACACACACGTTTATGTGAGAAGGCTTCGCGAAGCTTAAATGTCGCCCAAGTTTTTTTATATCACTAAAATTAAGGCTGGTTCACACACTTGCGAGTGCTTATGACCGTTTGCCTAAAACCTCTTAAAATATCTTGCAACGAGAGGACACACTGGCACCATCTATCGGCTAGCTGTAAAACATGCTTTGCAATTTCCGTATATTTCCTCTTGTTTTTGTGCGTCATTCTTTTTTTCCAAGCTTGAAATAATATGCACATTTGTTCTTGCAAATACCAGAAGACCTTCACTCTAGCGAAAAAGTTTCAGGGCCATCTTACAGATGGCGCAAGCGTGACAGCCTGTTCAGAGCCGTATATGGGGAGAATTTGGCCAGTCAATGATCTCGCCGCTATAACGTCGCCCTCCCAGGTGAGCCAATCAGCCCGCAGCGAAGAGTGAGAGGCGTGAGCGTATGCGCATGAACTCTCGGCTGCTCCCAGCTGAGTGGGGAGGGCCGCCATTTTCATTCATTCGTCCGGCAGAATGCATGGGGTCAACATGCAAATTTCGGTTATTTCCTTTTATTTGGCAGACTGTGGCAAGAAAATGGTGTAGTTTTATTCCTTGGTGGCTTAAAAAGCTAACGAATTAAGTTTCTCCTCTTTTGAACGCAAACTTTGATTCAGGCGAAAAATAAATAAGCCCGTAGCAGATGACGCGTAGCCTCAACAGTGCTTGGCGCCGACAGTGTTGCGTCAAAATGGCGGTCGTCTCCTCTTTGCTCCCTTCTCTCTCTCTCTCTCGCTCCTTCGGCGCTATGCTCCTTTTCCTTCACTTTTCTCCTCTCCTCCGCCTTTGTTGCCATACCCACTGGCCAAACTCTCCCAATATACGGCTCTGAGCTTGTTCTCTTGTCATAAGAGATTGCAAGAACTCGGTCAGAAGGAAACACAAGTGTATGAACAGGCTTCTATGGTCACCCTAAGAAACGACGGATGCTAATTGCTATAAAGTATGCTTTTGTTGCCGACTTCGTCAGCCTCAGCAGGTAATCCAGTGGCTGCACTTCAAACAACCCCGTTCCAGATGAGCAGCATGGCGTCGCCACCGGAGAAGGTCATCCTGGTGACGGGTGGCACGGGCCTTGTGGGCAAGGCCATCGAGAAAGTGGTGTGCGACGAGAAGCGGCCAGACGAGAAGTGGGTCTTTGTTTCGTCCAAGGACGCCGACCTCACGTGAGTTTCTTTCCAGCTGACATTGTACTGTCTCTTCTGCCGAGTTTTGCATTCTACTGCTCTCCCCCCCAAAAATCGTCCATAATGTGAGTAGTCCATAATGAGACAAAAATGCATGTACAGGAGTCTCAAACAAATAATAAATTAAATTCTACTTTTTATTTTGAACATAAACTAGCATCTCGGAACACTCATTCTCCGTCCAGATGTAGCGCCAGTGGTCCGAACCAGACGCCAAAGTTTTTAAACAAATTGTTATCTCAATAAAAAGTTATAGATGATTTTTAGAAATTTTCGAGTGAAAAATGGTGGCCGATAAAGCCGTCGATTAGCTCGCATGATGGCGCTGGTTAGCGAGGACGTGCCTCATTTTCCCCTAGAAGTTTTTAGAAGGTCGCTTTTGTAACTTTTGAATGATAGCAGCTAGTTCTGAAACTTTGGCATCTGGTGGTTCACATTTGTGCAAAAGTTCAGCGTTCAGCAATGTATTGTTTATTTTTCTGGTAAGAAAAACCCTGTGAAATGTTTTTGGGGACGCTCTGTATTTACCCAGTTTGTCCCCAAATTTTGTGTACATAGGCGGAATATTCATACTAATAAGCTGCAGGTTATCGAGACGTGACTGTAGGAGTCGTGCTCGGCACATTGGTTAAATTCAGTAGCATCGCATGCATAGGATACAAAATTGGTGGAGGACGTCACAAACAAGGCTGTGAAGCCAAACAGCGTAAAAAAGTGTGACATGTTTGAACTGCAAACAGCGCTGCAAGTTGCTTGCGTGTTTAGGTGTCGCTTAAGAAGAATAGTTTTTGTTGTTGTTATTGTATAAGTAATATGGTTTTGTATTGTTTCTGCATTCTTGAAAAAAACTCTCTGTTTTTTTCTTAGAAAATTATGGATATGCAATATGTATATAGCTCCAAGGAGGAAGGTTTTTCTTGTTTCTATGCAGTTTCAATTTTCTGGCGGCATCCGATGCACGGTAGCTTGTGTGCTTTACTCTCTTTGGCGACGGTCACCATCTCACTACATTCGCATTTTTGTTTCATACCTCTTCGTGTGCAAAGGAACAAGCAAGAGACGGAAGCCTTGTTTGCAAAGCACAAGCCAACGCATGTGATCCACTTAGCAGCCATGGTTGGGGGCCTCTTCAGAAACCTCAAGTATAACCTTGACTTCTTGGTGAGCTCTTTTCCATCTTGCTTTCCGAAACTCTGACGTTAAAGGTACACTGAAAACAATGTCAGACTCTTCTCGCACAGATTATTGTTTTTAGTTGTTTAAGTTTTGTTTTTTCAAAGCTCTCAGATAGATATTTCTTCGTAAAACGTAGCACACGAAAGCAAGCAAAAAGCACTGAAATTTTTGTTGAAAGTCCAACCAGGAGATAGTATAACTTGAATGCTGTCCTCAGTGAAAGCAAGGAAGCTGACATGCACACTTATTTCCTGTGCTTCTTAGATTTGTTAGTGACACAACTGGTTTGGTCATTGCAGCTCACAGTTACCATTTGAATGAGCCCGTTTATGGCTACCTGTCAAGGTGAAATAATGAAACTTTCGGTGCCAGAGATAGTAACATTAAGGTGTCTTGAAGCATGTGAGCGCTCGCTGAGGTTGGTTGCTCATTGGCTAAATCGTTTTTAGCGCAACAACCTGCAAATCAACGACAATGTGCTGCACACAAGCTACCAGACCGGGGTGACGAAAGTTGTCTCCTGCCTATCGACGTGCATCTTTCCCGACAAGACCACTTATCCCATCGACGAAAGTATGGTGAGTGTTAACAGAGTTTTTAGCTTCTTTGTGGCACTAGTGAAAGGTTCGCTACCAAGTAACATTTCAGAAGATCGAAGTTTCCTGGTATAATGTCTTATAGACTACCAAGGATTGTCTTTTTCATATGGTTGCCTCCAGAGCTACCCTGCATGGTGCTTCATTTAGACATGCGTATTTGACACTTGCATGATTCCAAAACACCGGATAAAGATAATCCAAAACATGATGGAGTCTCTTTCTATGGGATGCATTCAGGGATCAGCTCAATGTTTGAATTGTAGCTGCTAAGCATCGTGAAGTGTATCTTTGGCTTGAACATGTTAAGCTATGTTGACCTTAGCAAATACACCTGCTTTCTCTCGAAGTGCATTGAGAGCCATCGCCACAATCCAGTGTATTTCCAGGGTTCAAAGTGCGACGTAATGCAATATGGGGAGTATTCACTGGCGGCCATAGCTGTGTGCGCGAATGCTGAGCGCGTGCTGATGGTGAGCTTCCACAGTTCTTTTGCAACGTGCATTCCGCACCGTCGGAGTGCCGCTCTTAGCAGCCTATTGATGTGAGCTCGTTCTGAGCATGCGCTTTAAACATTGACCTCAAATATGGCGTCCAGTGAATACTCCCATAGTAAAGTTTCGTTAGTTTGACCTCGGTTAATTCGACTTTTTGTTTAATTCGATCGTGTTCAAAAGTCCCGGCGAGCGCCCATACATTTCTATGGTAGAAAAAGTTTGATAGTTCGAACTCGGGAAGACTGCATCGGATAATTCACCCCCGAGCTAATGCGCGCGGGCTCGCATTGCATGGCATTATGACAGAAAAACCACCAATGTAGGGCGAAACACGGGCCCTTCGCTGCAAAGCCGAATGTGCGTAAGTATGCGCCTGCTCCTCTACGCCGTTGAGATGGACTGTAGCGAATGACACGAGCCAGTGCAACCAGTCTGGCGTAGAGTAGCGTGGAGAACATAGCACGTGGTCGGGTGCGGAGATAGTGCGCTCTCAAAGCGGCGCTTTTCTGTAGCATCATGTGCGGTCCATCTTGCACGCCGGAAAACAAATTCTCTTTTCTTTCTCCTGTTTTTTTTTTTCCGTTATATTTTTTTTGTTGCGGACGGTCTGGTTGCTTGGCACCAAAGTCGGCGCATAAAGCTTTCTCAGCGGGCGCTCTCAAAGCGCTTGTCTGCAGCATCGTGTCTGGTCCATCTTGCGCGCCGAAACCGCAAGTTCTCTTTTCTTTTTTTCTTTTTTGTTGCCGACGGTTTGGCTGCTCGGCGCTGGAGCACTATATAGCTCCTTCGGAGCAGAGTAGCGCAATCTAGAACGCCATCTCTCGGCGACTAGCGGCGAACACCCGGAGGTTCCACTCCGGTCAAAATTGCATGGGGAACGTGAGAAAATTGTTGTTTCTAAAATATTCTGGAGATGTACGGAACGACAATAGTTTTTGGCATAAAAAAGGAACATTTTAGAATAATTTGTGTTGAGCTGTGTGCCAAGTAAGGACGTAATTTAAAAAAAAAAAACATTGCATGAGCGGCATCATACAGCAAATGACGCGGCGACGTCACAGCGTTCACGTGACCCGCTCCGGCCAACCCAAGAAGCCCATCTCCGCTGCGTGCAAAAATCGTCTGCTTCAAACGCCATTGCCTTGGAAATTGCCTCTAAAAATTTTCACACAGCTCCGATATTATTAGAACTTTGATAAAGTGTGTAGTGCTTTACCAACTTCATGACAGACTTTTTAGGGGCGAAGCTCCTTAGGGGCTAGCCATGTCTGTATGTCCGTCCAGCGTCCGGTGCTCGTGCTCCTGCTCGTGAACTCACGTGCTCGTGTAGGGCAAAAAAAAAAAAAAAGGAGAAAGTGATGAAATTATGAAAAAAATGATGATATATGTTCGCGCAGTCAACAGGATTCGAACCTTTGGGGGAGACCCAAATGGATTTCTAGTCCATCGCCTTAACCACTCGGCCACGACTGCGGGACGAGTAGGGACTCTCGAGATGTGGACGTAACTCAAGAGCTAGGGATGTCATGGATGAAACGTTGCATGTAGCCGCTCAACGTCTATACAGGAGAGGGCGCTGCGGTCAAATGCGTATATAATTGCGTTAAAATTTGCATGCATTGGCTCAACGTTTATATACGAGAGGCGCTGCGGTCAAATGCTCAAATGCGTATATAACCACGTTCCAGTACCACACATTCTCTTTCTGACATGGATGAAAACGAACGAAAGGCTCGGCATGCTGCGGCTCAGCGTCTACACAGACAAGCACCACCAGAGCTTCGCCCCAATCAACATCATTCACCACGTGGAGATCCGGTCAATTTTTAAAAAAATGTGAACTCGCCGTTTATTTTTTAATTAGCCGTGTTGCGTCGATCGCCATGTATTCTCCCATAGGGCGAGGCCGCCTCCTGGAACCCTGAGTACCACGTGACTCGTGCGGAGCTGGTCTGTCGGCCATGTTGTCGGCAAAACACGCGGATCAAAGGATTGCGCTACACTGCTCCATAGGAGCTATATAGTGCTCTACTCAATGCCAAAATCAACTCGTAAAGTTTTTTTTTTATTTTCTGGTAGTGCGCGTTTTTTTGGGGACGTGACATTTAGTTACGCTGCTCTCCGGAGCATGCTTTTGTACACGCGTTTTAACCGCAGACGGCAGCAGTTCATCCGTAAGTACTTTGGACAATAAAAGAAAGTCAAATGTTATCCGTTTTTCTGTCCTTTTTTTAATTCGATCATTGGGATAATTCGACCAAATTTCAAGGTCTCGTCGAGGTCGAATCAACGAAAGTTTACTGTATTGTGATCTGCACTGGCCCTCTGAGCATCGTGTTTGACAAGGAGACATTGATTTGAAGGAGTCATATTGCATTGCAAAAAGTGTTCCAGGAACTTCTCTGTTGCCTTTTTTGTTCATGCCGTGGCTCATTTACTTTCTTTATATAACAATACTCCAGTACCCCTGGGAAAAAAGGGGGCGGGGGGCGTCTAAGCAAGAGGGATACATAATCAATAAAATAAACAACACTTTTATACACCGGTATGGAAAGATAAAAAAGACATAGTATGTTATCTGGTGCAGTTAACACAAAGCAAGAACAAAACACCAAAGTGGACAAACAAAAGTCAGCACTATATGCAGAAGCGTGGAAATTGCAGAGACATCCAAAATTAATCATAGTGGGATTTACTCTGATTGATCCTCCATGGAATTTTACTTTGTGCACTACTCACTTTATGTAGCAGGTGTTTTTAAAGTAAAGATACCTCGGTCTCGTCTTCAGTTAGTCACTTGCCGAAGTGTTTTCAGCCAAAAATTAATCGGTTCCGCCGGTTCTACTAATTGGGTGTCCCAGAACCCTGGAAGCCGCAGTTAAGCCTACGACTCGTCGACATCGTCAAACCGGACGTTGGGCCAACCCCTGGTCCCGATCTCTCTGCCTCGCAGATCCACAGCGGTCCCCCTCACGAGTCCAACTTCGGCTACTCG
>JAZHYW010026681.1:0-83438 GCA_037355805.1 Ixodes ricinus
GCCCCTTCACGTGTAGAACCAAGAATCGGGCGACAAAACAAACAAAATACAGTGATGCGCCAATTTTTTTGTTTTTCGCATCAGAAAAAAAAACAAAAAAAAGCTATTACGTCGTTGTTACCAGACATGCAGGTAACGCGTTACTAGTAATCAGTTACGATTACCTAGTTACCTTTTTCGGTAACGAGTAGCGTATTTAGTTACTTTTTAGAAAAGGAACGAGTAACATACTTAGTTGCTTTTAAGGCCAAGGAACGTGTAAAGGTATTTCGTTACTTTTCTAGAGTAACGTGTACAACAACTTTTAAACAGCCTAGTTTTAAAGGGGTGCGGAAACGAAATGAGGTGAGAACGAGTTCTACCAGTCGCTTCAAAGTCAACCAGCGAGAAAGGCAATGCGTATCGCTCTCGTGACGTCAATAGTTCCTGCACGGTCGAGGTTACCGTAGTTGCGAGCTCCACCGCTTGGGGGCGTCAACGCGTGACGCTCTCGTCTAGTAGGAATATCCGAGGACTGTCCGCCCTATGGCCTCTAGATAGATTGCCCGTAACGTCATTCGCGGCCGTGCCGGTATTTGATGTACCACAAGTGTTCGGTTCACTGTGTTAAGGCCTGTTCACACATACAGCGGAGCGCTAAGTTAGCGCTACGTGAGCGCTCCAAGGAGCGCCCATGTGGCGCTTCCTAGTGCGTGACTTCGTTCTAATATAGCGCGTGATCAGCGCTTTAGTAGCGCTTTGTTAGCGCTACAGTAGCGTCTTGTTAGCGCTCCAGTACCGCCTTGTCAGCGCTCTAGTAGCGCCTTGTTAGCGCTCCAGTAGCGCCGTGTTAGCGCTTCACTAGCGCTTCTTGAACCGCGGTGCTGCGGATTAGCACGTGCACTGCGGTTCCGGTTCCTGTGGTTAGGTGCGCATCAGCAGCACCATGGCGGACATATGGGATGCTGAAATAGAAATGCGACAAATGCTCTTACATACGCGATTAGTGCATATGTGTGGAACGGCTTAACGCCCAGAAGAGCATTCTGGGTGCGCGAAATCTTTCGCCACCGAGACACCGACGGTTACCCGGCGAACTTTGTTCCTAGGCCGAGGGACCGAGACACCGAGCTTTTTCGAAGGCGATTATTTTTAACTGCGTGTATTTGAAACCAGGGTCACGCATATCGAATAGAAAGCGATGAGGTCATATCCAATCAATTAGTCGCTCAGAGTCCATGACTCTGGATCGCCTGCCCGACCCTTTGCATCAAGGAGGATAGAAGGGTAGGAGAGGGCATGACGCCAGCCGCGTAGCCTCCACAAGCCATGCTCCCTTGACGCCTCGCCTCTTTCTCATTTTTCTCCTTACTCTCCTCACATCATGTGACCGTAGCTAGCCTTCGTCTCGCTATGGTGTACTAGAATACACCACAGTCTAGCCTTCGATCTGATAAAACCTACCGGACGGAGCGCGCGCAAGCCTGCAAGGAAGCCTTCTACAATCAACCATCCATCTCACACGTGACATGTCACGCGCACCAATCGCCAGAGAGATCTGAGGTCACGTTGGCCACAACATCGTTTAAACTTTTTATGACTAGGCTTCACCAATATTGCAACGTGCCCTCTCCTAGTACTTCTAACCTCCTTGCTTTGCATGGAGAGCGGCTCTTTTACTTCCACTTCTTTCAATGCCCGAGGAAAAACAACAACAAAGGAATCGCCGTGCACACGCTGTTCCGCAGCAGCAAGCACGGCACAAGGAGCATGAGAGCGCTAACAAAGTGCTTTTAGCGCTAACAGAGCGCTAACAAAGCGCTTCTGTAGCGCTAACAGAGCGCTAACAAAGCGCTGTCTGAAGCGCCAACAGAGCGCTGCTGAAGCGCTAACCGAGCGCTACATCACGCGCTAGGAAGCGCCACATGAGCGTTCCTTGGAGCGCTCACAACTTAGCGCTCCGCTGTATGTGTGAACCGGCCTTTAGTTTCGCATTGCAGAAGTAGTACTAGCTCATGGCAAACTTTAAGTAGAAATAAACGTCAGCACCCAGTAATGGCGACACCTTCACATTTGGGCGCGCTATTCATAGAGCGTGTGGGGGGGGGGGGGGGGGGGTTATGGTTGGCTTGGCAGAGGTACCCGCATCCTCAGATAAAGCTGTGGAAGCTTTCACATACGCAGCGTAGTGTAGGCCTGTAGCGTTCTCCGCCAAGTGACACTAACTAACTTCACGAGCGAGCCATGCTGCCGCGAACTGGCGCTGGTTCTAAAGAACTCATAACGTGTCGACATTCCAACGGAGCTTCCCAGACCGCTACGAGACTCAGTTTTGAAATCTTTAAATTCGTTTTAAAATTAGTTACCTTAACTTTTCTGCCGGCAGCCCACAAAAGATAGTCTAGGCCAGTGTTTTTGGGTTGCTGGCACAGCATAGACCACATGTAAACAAAGAAATTCAGTGCAAACATTTCGTTTCTGTACCCCTTTAATTCTAACCTAAGTAAGCGTCTATTTCGATAAAAAAGACAGATGTGCAACCTGAAAAACAACTAAACTGTATGAGAGTATTGCAACGTATATTGCTGAACACAATCAGTTCAACTATACAGCTGAGAGTGTTTTGCGCCCAGAGAACACAATAAGGTTCGTTGGTTGAACCTTCTAGAATCGTGTGCAAACCGAATGTAAACACGGAGGTTGCCAACACGGGAAGGCATAGAACCCCTTTCCAACTTCTAACGAGCAAGAGAGAGAGAGAGAGGAGGGGAATCCAAGATACGTCGGCTCTTCCAGAGGCACAACGCTGCCATTCCTTCGAGCGCATCAGTAGAACGAGTCTTCAGTGTCGCCGGAGGTGTATTGTCAAGGAAGCGGGAAAACATAACTGATGATGACTTCGAAAGGTAGTTGCTGCTTAAGTGCAACGACTACTGAAAAGAAAACAATAAGCCACGAAACAAAAGCATTTGTGTATTTGGTCGTCAAAGTAACGAGAAAAGCAACTCGCTGATTTAGAGGTAAAGTAACGCGTTCGTTTCGAGAAACGGTAACGAGCAACGCATTTAGTTCCTTTTTGGAGAGTAACGAGAAATGGTATTTAGTTACTTTCTTGGGGTGACGTGTGCGATGTCTGGTCGCCACACTGAACGCTTCTCAAGTCGGTGCTCGCGCCAAGTATTTGCGACTGAAAAGCGCTCGGCATTTCCGTCTTCAGTTCACGCGCCCGCGGTCTAAAATAGTATTTAATTTCTGTTGCAATAATCCTACAAAATATCGTAAGGGTGCAGGCGAGCTGGTGATTATTGCCCATGTTGAATTAACCTGAGACTGGGGTGGAGAAGAAACATCAAAGTTCTCGAATTTGCGAGAACGCGAAGTAGAAAGGATAAATAAAAGAACATTCCGCTCGCTATAGATTCGAACCGGGATCCTCCGCGGCACAGCGAATTACGGCAACCATTCGGCCACGTACGCGCTCGCTCAGCGACGCGCGTGGCAATATTGATGTCCCTGTCCACGTGACTCACAAGCTGAGATTGCTTTCTCACTCTTAGGTGTCACGTTGACGAAAAATTTTTAGCCCAAAGTGGCGCGCAAGCGCCACTTTGGGCTAAAAATTCTTCGTCAACGCGATTACCCGGAAAGACACCCGGCATCCATTTCAGTCGTGAAACATGAACTTCCAAATCGTCTTCACGATTCCCTTAATAAACCGAAACAAAGTATACACAATACATCATACAAAATGACACTAGCAGACAGTGCTCTAAAGAGTTTCCTTCCTTGTGTCCTGTCACACTAATCATGAAAAAAAAAAAGCTTTTTGCAGCTGTTATTGTGTTCGCGGATAAACTCCATGTCTTCTGTATGAAGAGCAATCTGTCTGTCTATGCTGGAAAAAGTGGTGGAGAAACTGCATCGTGACGTCGCCGGTGGGAGGAGCCTAATCTCCATCGCCAACAAACTACATCTGAAGAGAATCAGACCAGTGACGTGTCCGGTGACGTCACCGAACACGTTGAGTTGAAACTACATCGTTTTTTTTTCCCTACAAGGAATTTCGGAGACTCGCGCTAGCCCACTATAGTGGGCTAGCGCACACCAGCTCGGAGCACGTGGAGCGAAAGCTCGCGCTGCAGAACCCAGGAATCCTGGGCATCGTACCGGCGTGCGGTCGTATACCACTACTGCGTGACGCACGTTAAAGACCCCAGGCTAGTAGTCGTACTGCACTGGCTAAATTGCTTACCTACAGTGGGTAACAATGTCGCCATGTTCAGGCAGACTAACCTCGTGCTGTATAAACAACTAACGACACATTTTACTTTTGACTTTGTTTGCGTTTGTCCAACTTCTCTCGTGCTGCACGAGAAAGAAGAAATGTTCCTTCGGGGGTTAAATTTTTGTTGAAGTAGGAAGCAAAAAAAAGAAGAAGAGAATATTCCCCTCAAGCTGCGTTCGTAGCAGGGTGTAAGATAAACTCTTTAGGTGAGGACACGGCGGGGCTGAACGCGCGGCGCGAGGAATCAGATAGTGTTCGTTCGACGGGCATCCGAAAGGCTGCATTATTCCGCGGCCACCGTGCCCGCGGCTGACAGTGTCGCCGGCGGCCAAACGGCGAAACTGTGTGAGAGCGAAAAAATTATCTCGTTGCCATGACACCGCGGTACACCGTGGTCTTTCTGCACGAGCGACAACCTCGCTGGAGCTCTGCGCGTGTGGAGCATGAGGCGGCACGAGCCGTCTTTGCCGTGCCCACGGGTCGATGAGTCATCTGCCGTCGCCGCTTGAAACCATAGTGAGAGAGAAAAGAGAGGTGAAAAGCGAACTTTATCTGCACCGCGCGAGGAGCGCGCTGTCTTCACCTGAAGAGTATTATCTTACACCGTGGTCCGTAGTAGAAGAGGAGAAAAAAGAAAATCAGTTGTTAGTCCCACGGTGTTTATGGTCTTTTCTTTATATGCATGTCTATTCTAGTTCAGCTGGTCCTACCTGAAGTAGTTGCTTTAAAATAAAGTATATATCTCTCTCTCCCTACCTGAAGTATGAACGAACTAGCTCAACTTAAGCATGTTACCGTTGCTTGCTTGGCCTTTTGCTCAGCCAAATCGCTTATATGGGGTGCACTTCAAATGAAAACACAATCGTGTTGAATCGTGTAAGAGTATTTAGAATATTTATCGATCACGCCGCTGAACTTGCATCGCTCGAAGAACTTTTTTTTTTCTTTTTTTTGTGAGCGTTTTTTTTGCTTGAGTTTGCTGGAAACACAGCCACTTCGATCCGAGGCCATCGATGATAGTGTTGGTGACATCAAGTACGTGACTCACAGAGCACTGGTGAACACAAATGTTTTCGCCGCTCCCGGACAGTTCCCTGGAAGCCGCCAGCGGCGTAGAAGCGTAGAGCTGTGAGGACTTGTTGTTCGACCGTCAGCACATGGGGCCCTTCACGACGCCGCTGGAGCTTTGCGCGAAGCTGGTCGCACAGCCAGCGAGTCACCCTCTGGTCAGCCGGTATTCGCCCACAAACCTCGCATCGCTCGTCTCGAAAGCATCCCAGTGATCTCTAAAACTCGATCCGCTGGCGAACCCAACAGTAGAGATGCATATGTTAGGGTCGCCATCTTTTTTACGATGCAGATTGATCTCCGGCTTCGTCTCGACCCCTCAGTTAACTGCATCGTCAAAGTGCATCGTGATGACATTTTGACGTCACCGCCAACTGCATCATTTTACGAGCATAGCTCGAACTGCATAGGGAAAACTACATTTCAACGTCATGTCACGTGACCCGAGAGAATAGCCAATCAGTGCCCGATGCAGTTTTCTACATCATGTAGTTTGCGTTTCAGCATAGATAGACTGACTTCGGATTCATATGTGCTTTGTGCCACGGCGCAGACAGTCTGTTTAGGTGTAAAGATTTCCTTTTGTTTTACACCTCGCAATCGCTGAGCGCCCTTTTCGTAGATTGTGGCTTTTGGGTCTTCCAAGTGCTTTGCGGAAAAGTATAGAAAAACTCCATAACCCTTCCCGTGCAAGCCTAAGAATCGGTGCCGAGCCTCAAAACATCTTATCTGGGGACCGCGGTCAATCAGATTGCTTCATTGGCCAAGGAGAATGGCCGAAAGACCAATCGGGAATAAGAAATGAGCGTCGTGAATACAATGAGTCACACTCGGCGTTACTTAGACCGCCAGTGAGTCTTTATAAAGCGTAGTGTTTTGTGTTGTCGGGCTTTTGTGAGGCTCTTGACTCAAGCTTGCTTCGATGAAATTCAGTGGGAAGCTTAGGGTAAAGTATAGTCACTCATGGAAAAGATTGCGTCATTAGCAGCTCTTTACAGAGAAGCATAAAAAAGCCGGTCGAATAAATATAATTAAAAAAAACTCCAGAAAATGAGCGAACAAAATTTTCGCTAAGTATGCGAAACCCCCCCAAAAAATTAAAGTACAACATTTTTTTTTTTTTGCAACGAGGGCAAATTATGAAAGTGTTTCGCAGTAGTGAAAATCACTTTCAATAAGCGGCACTCCTCCAGTCTCGCGTAAAAATATATATAAAAGATTTTTTTTTTCGGCCGCTTCAAACACTCAAAAATTAAGCAGTACCAACATTCAAGCCATAGTCGCCCTAGGGTCGCAGAATAACTTTAAAATATGACTACCAACCGACCTACGAGAATAGAAAAAACATGCAAAACAAGCATCCGGACACCCGCGTTAAACGAGGCTTGACTTCCCCCAAAGAATATCAATCATTCGTAGTTACGAAAAAAAAATAACAGCAAAAAAAATCTAAACTTGATGAGCCGTTAAAAAGAAAAAAAAAGGTTCGAATTAAATGTTGTTTTACGTTCGAACCACCTGGAAATAAACAAGAGCCTTCAGGAAATTAGTATTTAAAAAGGAAAAAGGGGTTGTGCATTTCCGCTAACAATTTCTCCTTCGAGATATAAAAAAAAAAGGCGAGCGCATGGAACAACATAATCGCGAGCTCGTTTAGAAGCGGGTAGTACATGGTAGTACAATCCTTGGAAGGGTCAGCAGAATTTCCTTAATAGCTTGCATGCTAATAAGTCTTTTTAGAGAGCAGCTCTTAGGCGCCCGTTGACGGCTTGTGCGGAGTCGCCGTCGGCGTCACCGTCGGCGTAACCGCGCGTTGCATTATGGGACGTTTCCCATAATGACGTCACACGTGACGTCACCAGGGTCACGTGAGACGTCACGATGGTCACGTGTGACATCACGAGGGTCATGAGTGACGTCATGAGGGTCACGAGTGACGTCACTCGTGGCAGAGGGGAGGGGGAAAGAGGGGAGAAGGAGGGAGATTAAAACGTGGTGTACTGGTTATCCAAGTGGCCATCTACATGGGCACGGGTCTGTGCTGTATCCATCGATCTCTGTGGCACGTCAGACGAAGTTGGTAAATTGTGTGCCGCACAGGTCGACAACGGCTTTCTCGTGGTAGCTCTGTATCTCTCGCCTACAGCACTCACCAAATATTTCGTGCAAGACAAAGAAGCGCTTCACAGCAGTCATGCAGGAAAACATCCCCATGGCTCCGAGGGACGTGCACTCGCTGTTCTGCTGTGCCATCTCGGGAGAGCACGCTCAAGACTAATGCTGAGGAAATCAAAAACGCCGAGCAGTCTTCGAGAGAGCCGACAGCAAGTAGGATGACATCGAGAGAATCACGTGCTTCGTCATAGTGTTGAGCGCGTTCACATGCGACCAGTAAGACCCAGACCGGTTTTAAGCCTCTGCGATCTCTTACGACCAGCCTGCAGCGAGTTCCAGAGATCGAAGCTTAAAAACCGTTGTCTCTCTCGGCTCGGTCGCAAGAGTGTGAACGGACTAACACTGTCTCGTCCACCCCTTGCTCCTGCTTTCCTGTTTCCTGGCACCAGCAGAACTTAGACAGAGTGGAGCTTCGAGATGTGAGAACCATATTTCCTTTGTGCGGACAAGCGGTGAGCGAGAATATACGACAATATATATATATATATATATATATATACATCATGGAGGAGGAGCAGAGGAGAAGGGAAGGAGGACGGGAGGAGGAGAGGATACGGAGGAGGAAGAGGGGCATACCCTCCTCTCCGTACCCTCCCTCCTCCTTCTCAAGAGCGCGAAATTTCCCGTTAAATGGCAGGGGGGCAGGAGAGGAGGATACGGAGAGGAGGTATGCCCCTCCTCCTCCTCCTCCGTACCCTTCCCTTCTCCTCCTCAAGAGCTGCGCTCTAATTCGGCATTACAAGGAATTGCAAACGTCTTTTCTTGTGTGTGTGTATTTAGCTGTGGTGGGTGAACTTTGAACTCATAGTTCACGTAAGAGGCGAAGAGCGCGAACAAAAGCCTCTTCTACTAGAGGCGCCTCAAAGACTATCGAGGGTTTCCAACGAATCGAAGAGTGCAACGCTTCGGTCCCACATGAATGTATAATTAATGTGGACACCATTAATATGGGCCCCCTTCCCCCATATGTACACCCACGAGTGGCTGTGACGTCATGTCAGTGAATCTGGTTTCGCTCTCGTGCAGTGCCCACGCCTATACGCGTTTCCACCTCAAGAAAAAAAGGAAGTTTTGCGCAATGTTCCTACGCCGCGCGAAGTAGTTCTTACAAGATGTGGTTGTCGGAGAGATAATCTATGCTTTTGGCATTTGAAGAGTGTACGTCTTGATAAGGTGGCATATATGTAACCTAAATTCCGCCTACATATGTCTTAATTATCTACATAAAGAGGGAAATTAGTAATGCTGCGCGAAACTCCGGATTCTTTTTTTTTAGGTGAAAACGAGTTTAGTGTGGAGAAACGCGAAGTAGTTTGTAAACAGCCTGTCAGTGTATTTAGACCATATTTTCGAGGACGAACTGGGCAAATACACGCATTTTCGTCACGTAGTTACACAAAAGACAGTCTGCATACATATTTGAACGTGAGTCACACGCGAGATCCGCGCTTCGAATGCCGCGTGGCAATGATTGCAAAGAGGAAACCAATTGGCACGCGGCATTCGAACCACATATATTGCAGTGACTATTGTTGGCAGACTGTCGTTTGTATGATGTACGCGCAGTGTGATTCCGGCTGTACACTAAGGTAGTATGAGAAAAAAAGAATCATTCACAATGTGAGTCGTTTATAATAGCGAGACCAGATATTAAAGTATTTACCCAGTATGTCCTCGAAACTTTTGTCTACGTAGAGGGGTGTCTATATTAACGGGGTACACATTAACAAGTCGCGACTGTTATTACGAAAGACTCACATTGTGGCCGACTGTTTCGGGGGAACGGAGTTGTCCATCATAATGAGACACGACTGCATAAGTGCAGTACGGCTGTTCTTTAAAGCGCAGTGATTGATTGCACGAATGTGCGCTGGTACTAAGGCACAATCGTCTAAAGACCTGTGGGAGCAGAAATTGAGTTTTCTTTATTTCCTTCTTGCTACAAAAAAAAAACGAAAAAAAAACGAAAAGAAAAACGCGGGGTACCAAAAACAAACAAACAGAACAGGAAAAGAAGTGAAAGAGCTTTATGCCTGACAAGGTTTTTTTCGCCATTACACTTCCGAGGATTATACTGAGGGCACACACTTATTTAGAAGGACAAAAGCAAAGCAGAAGAAGAAACAACAAAAAGCTCGAACGCAAAACCTACGTGCGAAATTAGCGCGAATTCCGAATACGGACGCAGCCGCAGAAAATAAAGACGGCGAATAACTGAATTTGCGGCGCGAGTGTTCGCTCTGCGTGTTACAGAGTGCAACGTAGCCTTAGCTGTGCCTGGATTGCGTTCTCGACTGGCGTCTTTACCGTCCTATCCCGCATGCATCATCGAAAGGGGTTCCGAAGTGGCCACGAATTGCGTCACAGGAGCCTAGAAACGCTTGCGAAAAAAGGACGAGCGGCCGCAAGGATCGCTGTCGTCTCGACTAAAGTAATAAAATAAACAAACATTTATACTTTAATAAACCCAAAAATACATATTTGTCTTCTTTTATATCACAGGCTAACAAAAATAATAACGCAGGCAAAAGAAAGCAACGAAGAAACCTCGTCGCCGTCTCAACCAGGGCACAAAACCAAGAGGCACACAACTGAATGGACAATATCTTAAACTACGCCATTATTACCCTGATTTCGTACTCGTAAAAAGACCGCTGATAAAACTGCAAGCCCTTTACCTGATATAGTAGTTTCGCTGCCTCCCCGTTTTTCTTTGTTGATTGGCTTTTAAATCAAAATTTTCTTTTTGGTCATGTTGGACCCTATTTCTTTATTTTTAATTGGTTTAAACCTGTTGTAACGTTTGATGGTTGCGGGTAGAGAGACAGAAATTTTCTTTTTATTCACTTTAGACTTCGCTAACAAAGTGTAACATGTCCGGTTGCAGAGCGACCTACGGTGAGAGCAGCCGCCTGCCACGTACACTTTCGCTCCACCACCAGGATCGCGTGCAAGCGCCGGCATGACACTCTTTATGACGTCATGAGGCGGAATTCGAGAGACCGCTTCTTGAGGACACGGTACGCACGCACCAGTCGGAGAAGCCTTCCGGGCGTCGAACCTTGGATCCCTCAGCCGCCCTTTCATCGAGTACAAGGCACAGTCCAAGTGGTTGCAAACGTGTCGCAATTTGCCGTCTTTCATTCTAGGATCAATCGAAGAAAATTCAGGAGAAACGAACGACTGTAAATAGGATGGCATCGGTGAACGCAGGTATCATCACCGCACAGTGCACGAATGGCTTGACCTGCATTTGTCTCAGTAACGTTAACGTTACCCAATAACGGTATCTTTAACGGAGAGTTTTACGAAGATCGTTCCGATAACTCCGATAACACTACCCGATACTTCGTTGGCTGAATTAGGCAAGCGTCGCATCGTTATCGGATATCGTTTTTGGAGAGCCAACTGCCGTGTCATTCATAACCTTCACATTGCAATGGTAGATCTGGATCACCAGGGACGCAGTTGCAGTGAAAAATTAACAAAAAACAGAGCATTATTAAAAAATTGATTTGCAAAGTTGTATTTAATCTTACTCCTAGAAAACGTTCAGACAAGCTACGATAAAAATACATTTCACTTAATTAAGTACGTCATTAACCACATTTTGTTTCTAAATGTGTATCCTACACGTTTGAAATAAGTAATAGATCCCATTATTCGACACAAAAAAGTGTCTCGATGAAAGATCTTTATGACGACGTCCCACTCAATCTGCTGATACGATTACTTCAAAGGTGACAGTTGTCTTTCCGATAACCTCGGTAGACCTCATAAATACCACGATGGTCGTTATAGTTTTCCTCTATTTTTGTGATAAATATAACTCAAGCTCCAATCTTATAGCCTCTGCATTTTTGTTGGCCACGTACGCTTGCCATATCTTATTTCATAATTCGAGCGACAAAAAAATATTAATACACTGCGCAACATAATTAAAGTGAACACGACACCGACGCTCTTCCGGTCTTTTCCTGGAAAGGCTCTTGTCCGGCATCAATGTTTACCGCTTAGTTAGTTAGTGACCCCGAACGAGCGCTTTTCCCCATATGAGTACTTCAAATAACACGCATTAAATTTAAAAAAAAGGCGGGCTCGTTAGCGCCAACAATGTCCCGCGCTACGCACCTTGTTTACTCAGACTTAATCAGTGCGAAAAAGCAATCTTAATTCCCCCCCCCCCCCCCCCCAAACTGCGCTCAAAAGAAAAGGGTTGCGCCTGATTAAGTTACCTAAAACGTAATCGAATACGCCCGTGATTCACTCGCAGAGTGCGTAGCCCGAAATAATTACAGAATCGCTAATAGACGCGTAAACGATCCTCAGTAGAGTGATTAGGTGAAACAAAGTTGTAAGGTGATCCGTACGTTACCAGGCGTGTTCACTTCAGGGTTCGCTCGTTAACGGGTACAGGCGCTACGGCGCCCGTTTGATTTCGACACTGCAGGGACGCTTCTCTTTCGAGGCTCCGTCCGGCGCGAGTTCATCGTCGAATTAGTCCCGAAAGTCCACCGTCCGCAGCAGCGAGGCAGAAAGACCGACCGCTTCGGAGAGCTGACGCAATGCCGGCCTTGCACAAAGAACTCATTGACGAGGGACGCTATCGAACCAACACGTAGGCTTCTCCGCAAGCCCCACTCCGCTTACTCTCACTCCCGCCTGTGGCCGTAGACCCACGCGCGTTTTACGAACGAGTCCGCGTTGGCCCACGCCAAATGTGCTGCGCGTGCGCAGAAACCGGATTTGCATGCATATGCAGAAACCGGATTTTCATGCATATGCAAAACCGGATTTGCACGAGGCAAAGGATCCGCACACGCCGAGCCACCGACAGCGCCACCGCAGTGCGCACTCTAATTGCACATTCACACTGGAAGCGGATCCGCGTTCGCAAAGCGGTTGCGAACGCGGGTAAATAAAGATCCAGTACAATTGCACGCGCATTTCATGACATCAAATGCGCGTGCAATTGCTCTGGATCTTTATACAACCGCGTTCGCAACCGCTTTGCAAACGCGGATCCGCTTCCAGTGTGAATGAGCGGTACAGCCTGGTTCGCACAGCACCGCTTTGTCACGTCACCTAACGTTACAAAAGCTTACGTACAAGTCATCGGAACATTTGTGCTTCATATTACGCGTGGTTGCCAGTTCAGGAAGAGCCTGGAACGGGACATTTGAGACACGAATGTTTCGATGACTTACACGTAACGTTAAAAAAAAGCGAAACGTAAGAAAACGGTGTTGTGTGAACCGGCCTTCAGGAAATCTAGAGCGTCCTATCTGCCTCAAAGCGACTGGAAGAGTCAATATCTGCAATCTATATGGAAGGTGTTTGACGGATGGCGAGGATGAACGTACGTTTAAATCATAAACACGTGTTTATGGTATCTCAACATGCTCAGTTCCACAGTGCAGACTGTATATAGTGACACCGTAGCGACAGTAACGGTTGAGGTTGAAACCTGTGGCTTTGATTGTAGGCAATCTGCGATTTGGATAAAATTACCCTTTTTGAAGACGCGTCAGTCTAGACACGCGCAGCGCTTTGAGGGTCGTTGCAGCTGGAACTGCGCGAATTCGTGAAGTTGGGCCACAGGTGACTCGTCGCTACGGGCCGATTCTTTGGTTGTCATGGAGAGAGTTAAGGTTTTTGTAGTGGCCAGCCTTTTGCCGACTGTAGCCCGCGAACATGTTTAAAAGTTCAATTTTTACGCGGACTGTCTACAGGTGCGTACTATGCAATGAGTTTTTTTTTCTAGATCGTTCTTTGTGACAAGAACGTAACGGGTTTCGTGAATGATAAATCATGTTAATGACGATTTAGTACGATATAAGCGTTTTTGTATACTAGCAAAAAAGACATTTGTCAAGTTGTGCTGCGTATGACGACAATTTTCACCTGCGTACTAAGCAACAGGTCCAAACTATCGAAGCAAACAAACGGTTATTTTTAACCTACATTTGTTTTCCCCGCGGACTATATACAAAAGGACGGAAAATGCAGTACGTGTTTCCAGAGGCAGGGCTCCCATCCTGTGGTACCAACTAAGGGCTTGTAATTAATTACTACGCAAATTCAATTTAATTTACCGTGTAATATAATAAATGATCCCAAAATAATCTCGAATATCACTGCATCAGATGTGACAAAACGAAAATATGGCAGCTGATAAGGGTGAGAAAAGCAGGAGGGTCGTTCAGTTGTCTCTCCTCCAGAGCGATATTTTCTACCTCGAATAACACTTGTGCGTCTCATGAGCTTTTCGTGCCTGCACGCGGATTCAAACCACAACAGAAGCATAGCCTCCTCTATACTCACAAAGCCTGGCAGTTCGACGACGGAGCCATAGAGTGCCCGGTCGCAGATTTGGAGCGCGAGGATCTGGTAGCACAAAGCATCAAAGAGCCATTTCTCGGGGAACCTGGACGTCAGCGCACAGATTTTGTAGCGGCGAGGACCCGAAACACACTTGTTCGCTCGGGAGAAGCGTGTTTCGACGTCTCGCCGCAGCGGGGCGCCAGTCACGTGGCTCTCCTCTCATCCGTTGTCTGCCGCTCCACCTTTTCCATTTCGGCGGCCGCTTCTCGTGGCGATCTGCCAGGCTTTGTCTGTATATAGGAGGCTATGACAGAAGGCAACGAGCACGTGCTGGAGGCGGTTACGTCTAAGCAAGTCGCACTGCCGTTCTCATTCTGGCAGTGACTATGGTATGACAGTGATTAACCGTGAGATTAAATAGTGCTAGACATTCTGATTTCACTCCTTTGTTTTTCGGCAGTGCTAGATGAAGGCATAAAAATGCTGGCCGCGAGGCACCTTGCGCCTATCAGACATCGCGCAAGGTATAGGAAGTATTCACTGGTGCCCATAGCTGTGTGCGCTACTCTCTAAGAAATGCCTGTGCGTCTATACTTACCCGCAAAACACTCAAACTGCCAATCTCTGCGATCTACGAAATCAGCTCAGCGAATGATGAGGCGGTACATCTGTTTATACCTTAAAAATGAAGTCTGCGCTGTTGCATTCTGCAGTGCAAAGCGTCATGCTTGCATTGCGTAATGCCACAGCGCAGACTTAATTTTAAGGTCTAAACAGATGTTCCAGCCTCATCATTCGCTGAGCTGATTTCGTAGATCGCAGAGATTGGCTCTTTAAGTGTTTTTCGGGTAAGTAGACGCGCAGGCATTTCTTAGAGTGTACTACTGAGCGCGAGCTGATAGCGAGCTTCCACATTTTATTCGCAACGTGCATTCCACACAATCAAGATTGCCGGCCTTAGCAGCCAATGAATGTGAGCTCGTTCTGAGCGTGAGCTCTAAACAGCGCCCTCAAATATGGCGCCCAGTGAATACCCTCCATACAGATGTGACGTGAAACTTCGGCAGTCTTGTGTACGTTACTAAAGAAAAAAAGTAATTGCTCACGATTACAATTACTCTTGGTTTAAAAACGTATTCAATTAGATTACTCGATTACTTGAGAAGAAAAGTAGTTGGCTGTTACGTGAAAAAGGACCCGTTACTTTTGCGATTACTTCAGATGTTCAAAACGACAGATATTTTTGCCGGTTGGAAAACGTGTGTTTTGTACTGTTCATTATTGGATAAGAAACATCGAATTATTAACTACTTATTATCGTTTCAATCCAGCAATTTTCGTAAATCATTCTCTTGTCGGATGCTTGATGCGGTAACTCATTGGTAGGAAATTTGTAGAAACAAAGGAAGCCATTAAAAAAGGAGAGGGAAAATTGTGATGGTTACAAGTAATTTTAGTAGCTGCAAAAGTAATAAAATTACTTTTGTGATTACTTTCTAATGAAATAAATTCAAATCATTACAAATCACTTCAAGAAGTAATCGATTGCAAGTAATTTGATTACTTGTATGGAGTAAAGTACAAGCCTGCTTGAAAGTGTGATAAAATTAAATATTTAGTGTGTATTACAATAATGTATTCGTTCTATAAACGTTGGCAAGCAATAAAAATGAGTTTTTGTTAGTCGTAGAAGGAAACATGTGCTACTCCAAAAAACATACGTGACACCCCACTGATGGTTTGGGGTGAATTAATACCGCTTAGAAATCCTGTGACGTGCGTACGAAATCTTCGTGCACAATGCCTTCCGAGCAGTGAGCCTTTCTTCGGTTTGCGAGCACCTCGGTCCAGCAATCCAAGAAACTGAAAATATCGTAACATTTCTACGCAGTCTAGAGGTAGGCACAATCCGTATGTCTACAGATTGTAACGATGTACCGAACACGTATATGCTTTCGGTACGTTTCGCAACAGCCTTTGTATAAGTAGCAAGAAGTAGAAAAAAGAAAGAAAAAAAGAACAAGAAGTGGGAACACACAAGCGTAACATTTGATGAGCTGAAATGGCTTGCCTCACTCATCGTGTCTTAGAGGGCTTGCATTACTGAGACACAATCCAGGCGGCACTTAAGCCGCAGGCTTGCCTTTACTGTCTGTCGCTTATTTGTTGGTTTTCTTCGTTCGCCTACCTTGTTTACCAAGGTCTGTGGGCAGGCGCCTTCAGGACGAGGAAGTCTTCTAAATCCGTCTTTGGCGCATCAGAACCCAAAAGAGGGGCACGCCAACCAAGAGGAAACGCAAAGAAGGAGTAGGGAACGCTTGGTGACGAGGCAGCCAAGCTCGGGCCGTCATTCATTCAGGTCGGGGAGAAACAAACGCACGCGGGCGCCTTTAAAGCGGTGAACAAACGAGCAAGGTCCGCTATGAGCAGACCAACTTGCCTGCCACGTAATCTCCGACTACTTAAAAAAAAAAAAAAAGAAACGCGGGGAGAGGTGAGTGTCAAACACCTTGTTATCGCTGTACAGCCAATGAGATTGTTGCATTTGCTGGTAAGAGTGCCAAAGGACAAATTACGAAGCAAGAGGCGTGAACACATTGCGCCACCGTCTTGCCTTTCTTAAACTATCAATGTACGTCGCGGTTCGATGCTTGCTAGATCCCTGATTGCTAGAGAGACAATCTTACCTTTGGCGACTGGCGCTGGAGGCGCGTATACCTTTTAAAGACTCGAATAAGTGTCGAAATACAGTTTAATGGATGGAAATTACTAATGGAATCTTTGAGTATGCTGCATTTCCCTATACACTGCCTACTTTAGGACAAATCCTTGAAAACATTAGGGAATTTTCTACAGCCTCTTGTGAACGTGTTAGCGAGGGCGTACTCGAAGCTAAACTTTGAACCTGTCGCAATTCGCGCACTGGAGCTGCTTCCCGATTCGGCAGCTGCCCGGCTTTGCATAATGGATTCGATTAACTGGTGAAAATTTTATTAAACGACGCGACTTTTACTGTTCTTCGCAAATGCAAACGACGTGACTTAATTGTTTCTTGAAATAATCCATGTTACAATTCCTGTTTTTTTTTTTCTCGATATGGTGAGTCCACAATACTCGTGGGAAGTTTATTATACACGCAGACCAAATTACGTCCAGCTCAAGCTTTTCTATTTTGTTTTTCGGCTTCTCCACAATATTGAGCTTGCGCAATTTTCAGCACCTCTGGTAAATATACTATCCGTTGAACCGGGCGTTTACACAGTTAACACATTTGTGGTACAGAGAAAAAAGAAAAAAGCGGGGGGGGGGGGGGAGGTGCCGAGAGAGATACGGTCTGCTAGTTGCATCATTTCCATAATTCGTGTATTTTCGTACTCGTCTGTGTTCGTCACGCTGTGCCATGTCAAAGAGGCCGATCGATTCGCGTGGTCAAGCAACACTGCCCTCAATCACCCAAAAATGTCAACGGCACCACGAAACGAATACGGTTTCTAAATCGGGTGGGAATGCCGTACAAACGTTTTAACTGCCAATAAAACGGAAACAAAGAAGGATAGAAACAATGTTGTCACCACAAAAAAGAAAAAAAGAAAAAGAGATAAGGTATGCGACTGGTCGGTGACCGCATCCACGGACACTCTAAAGAGGGTTGGGAAATTGTCAAGCTAAAAACCAACGTCCAACGAGCAGCCTTTTTGCTCCTTATATTAGTTGTTACTCCTTATAAAAAAAAAAAAAAACGGTACGCATTACGCTATACTTTAACAAGCATTTATGGTCCCATCTGTCACAATCACCATAAAAGAATTGCGGCATCTTTTTTTTTTGCGAGACATTGTTTTTTATATTTTTCTATTTCTTTTCTTCTTCAAACCAGCTGTATTTAGTTTTTAAGAAGGCACTCCAGATATTGTCCCACTCCTGGACTCAGTGACAGATTTAGAAAAGCAGAACGTGACCTATTATTGTTGAACTATCCCCAATCGCGATTCGTTCATCGGATCTCTTATCGGCTAATGTCTCAATATATATTGATACAGAAAGCCGGATATAGTTACGCACCTAATTCCAAAAAGACGGCATATTTCTTTTTAATAGAACACGCTGGATATAGTCACACCCCTCACTAGGGTTACGTCTCGTTCCGAGACAGACACGCATATCTAATTCAAATGCTGCTTTTATGGGGAAATTGCGTTCAGGACTGGCATCAAGATCGATCGTACGACTCTTTCGAAGGGCCACGTGAACACGTTCGTTGCGACATGTGCGAACGTGTGCTAGACATCACGATAATTCATTGAAGTTGTCATGTTCGATTCTTCGCCGACTTGCAAAATAATTGAATGTGTAGCGTTCTGCTGTAGCCGAGTGTTACAATCAATATTCGTTGTAACGTAAAAAAAAAAAGTTTAATTTTGATTTTATAACAGACTTTGATTTTTCATACCACGTCGACTTGCGAAATAATTGAACACTCAGCGTTCTGCTGCAGCCGAATGTTTATTTCCAGATTCTTTGTGGCGAAAAATAATATTAGTTTAACGTTGGGCTGGAAACAGACGTTTCTCTGCCCTTTTCATGAAAGTTGTTTTAGACCGACGCGGAAAATATTCGCGCACGCCTCTCTGGCTTGGGGCGAGCTCAGAGTCACCCGACCTGTGATGGTTATGACAACGCAACCAAGTTTGTTGTTCGAGATGTCCTCAGCAGCGAAAACTTCCAATTGGAAACTCTGTTTTGAAGAGGACGCCGAATTTGCGTCGCGCAATAATTCTCTCGGTGTTGGGAGATGCTAGCGTGTCGAAATATTTGCCACAGATTCGGAATGATATAATGCTCAAGCTCTGGGGTCGTTTCACAATTTTACCAAATTATATTTACGCCTTTTCGCATGTTGCTTGAACGGTCCAGGGCGCGTTCATTAAATTAGCGAGCTGAACGAGTGAGCAATTAAAGGCGGGCTTGAGTTTGTCTCAGCATGTCAGGACGCGTATTCCATGAGCGTTCGTGCAATGTTAAAGGCCGATCTACACTTCGCGCTTTCGACTTTGCCCTCCTCCTTTTTCCGATATCCTCTCCACCTTTGTACATTGCCTCAACTTGACTTCTTTCGCAGCTTAGGAGGCGGGAGCACTGAGTGGATTATCTTCCCTGCAGAAAACTGAGGTTGTACGTCGGACTTTAGGGCTACGGTTAAAGGGCGTGGCGAATTGTGACCACCTAATTATCTCTCCGTAGACGATTAAATTGCGGCATTACTTTCTAAGAGCCCCGAAGAACAAATCAGAAAGCAAAAAGCGTGAACATGTGAAGGCCACGCCCTGCTTCTCTGAAAGGGACACTGACGGGGTGGGTGGGGTATTTATGCTCGCCGAGGTTTTTATTTGAGCGTCACCTAACTACTTAAAACACAATTTGCGGCTTGAAATTGTTTGTTTTTTCTGACCTAAAACAGCCGGTTAAGAATTGGTTGATTTTTGGACACGCTTACTCTCCTTTCCATGGTCACGCGGCGTTCAACGTATGTGTACCAATTCAAAGTCGTGGGTCATCACGACGGACCAACGTTGCGACGTACCGTGGGACCGCTACTTAGGAACTGTCGTTCGTGGTACCGACCAAACGATCTTCAAGCTCTTCATGGAGTGAAAGGGACACAAGAGTGAAACAATCGCACGACCAGCGGTGCGCGCAATTTCGTCGTCTGCTTCACACGCCAAAAAAGCAAAAAAACAAAAAAACAACAACAACAACAGCAAAAAAAAAACGCGGTTGGGCGTAGTCACGTGATTTCCGGCCATGAGCTTCCGTGCTCGTGTTTCGGTTTTGGTTTTGAATAGTTGAGTTTTTTGGCTTCATTAAAAATATACGTGACTCTGCAGCAAAATATTGATTGGGTGGTATCCTGACACCATATTAAACCGTCTGGCAAAAAAAAATTAAAAAATTACTTTTTATAGAGGGTGTCCCCGATCCTTCAAGCTGTCGGTGACAATATAGACCCCTTGCAGAAAACCCGGCAACAGTGTGTCTCGGCACGGTAACCATGGCAACAGCGAGGCGGTCAGCAGCTGCGTGCAATGGTGAAGGAAGAGCAACCGCTGTCGCGAACAGCTCGCTGTGCGCGCTCAACCGAGCTTTCAGCGCGCGTTCGCACTCGTGTTCAAGCCTTTTGAAGGCACACGCTCGCGCTCTGCACGGCGCGTCTGGACCAGTAGGTATCAGTGAAGATGCCAACACAGTGATGTGTCCCGGTCTGCGCGCGGTACGGATACAGTGACAAATTCGGACGGAAGGTAGTACGTATGTACATATACCTATGGGACCGTCCGCTGCCGCGACCGTTTGGCTAACTTCACGAATTCGCATGCATTTGCTTAATGAGGTCAATATATTGGTTCTGCATTATACTGATTTACGTTTCCTTTACTATTGCTGTTAGACAGGTGTACATTTGACGCGGATAAACGAGCGTCGACGGTTTTACCCGACACATCCGTTGCCTTTCGGCCGGCCTCACGATTTTGCATGCAGTTGCTTCGCACACTACGTTGTTCTTTCATGGCGCATTTATTTGGTGTTGCACGGTACACAGATACCGTTCGCGTGGATAAACGAGCAGTCGAATTCCCGTATGAGTCCTGCAAACTTTTTCACACTTTAACAAAATACGCGTAAAAAAAAATCTTTGGCCCGCAGGCACGTTTTTGAAAACCTTTGTATGTTACTGAGGCATCCACTAACACCATGTCACTTTACGCTTCCAGGCAGAATTGGGACAGCACCGCATTAGGTTCTCCTCGAGGGCACCTTTTTTCTGCAAGTTTAGTGGGGACTTCCAGAGACATCATAATGAGAGCTCTTTGTTTTCAGGTTTCATACCTAGCAAGCTAGCTAGCAATGTTATTTTTCCAGCCGGCGGTGGGAAACAGAGCCGCGTTACTTCATTTGCCATGCCGTTTTTTGAAGCAGAGCCAGCGGGCTGAAAAAAAAAAAAACATTCCTTCACCACGGAGAGCGCGCACCCTGGTGCCCGAGGCACACAGAGTTGTCACGTTTCGAGACAAATTTGAGACAAAAGAACTGCGCGTGCTTCGGTAACACTAACAAAGTTCGTTGTGGCAACAAAGTTAAAATAGACTCTATTTTATCTTTGTTGCCACAACAAACTTTTAGTGTTTCGGAAGCACGCGCGGTTTTTTGTCTCAAGTGTTTTGTTTGTTGATCAACTGTGCTTTTTGTACGTGATCTTCAGAAATATTTAAATTATGAAGAAAGTAAATGCGGCCCTACAGACTATTTCGAGCTACGTTCGTTCGTCTTTTCGTAATATATAAAGGTACTTGTTGTTTGGCTAGTTGTTGATGGACGTTTTGAACCATGTTTAAAAGCGCTAAAATGACGAACATAACAGAGAGGACAAACACGCGCGTTAGTCACAAATGTATCTGAAGAAAACTTCTATCTTCTTTCTTAAAATAAAATTGTAAAGAGCGCCCGTGTTTGTCTTCTCTCTTGTGCTCGTCTTTTTTAGCGCGTAATCATGGTTCAAAGCGTTTGTAATATATGCGTGTCAAGTTCATTGAAGCGTCGTGCAATATTTGTTTAGCGTCCTGAGGGCCCGTCTCCGGGTATTACTCAAGGAAGGGTTTGCATACAATGTATATACATCTGTAGAAACACATAACGGAACAGCAAGAATAAATCAGGACACACGCATGCAATTGATGCACCGCAGGTTTACAGTTGTTTGTACAAGTTTCAGTATCGTTACTATACAATTATTAAAAAAACTGTAAAGAAAAAAAAACAAAAAAAAACTGGATTAGTTTTTGGAACACTCACATTTTGCAATAGAGTACATTCCGCAATTGTAAGCAAAAGTAAAGAATTGTGGGAAAAAAAAAAGATTAAGCATGCATGAGTAAATTTTATTATGCACATATTCTTAACTCGAACAGAAACGCGGTCCGAATCTGTTGCGAAATCATTACCACCAACCACAAACTGTAAAAAAATAAAAATAAATAAATAAAAGGTTATGCAACGTTTTTTTTTCTTTTCATGTAGCCGGAAAAAAAAGAAAAAGAAAAAGACAGAAAAGTAACAAAAGGGTTTACAGGCAGAGTCATACGAAAACATAGGTCCGAGAATATGACAGATCCGAAGAGTTTGTCCAGGGAGTGACCGAAAGCAGGGGTGGGGACCTTGAGTCGGCTCCTGATTGAATCCGCAAGACTCCCTATCAGAAGGGTTTTCAATTCATGCCAGTCGCGTGATGAGTGGACGGCTGAGTATACAGACCTTCTTTTGAACCCTCTTGCGTCGCCTCGCATCGAACGAAGCAGCTTCCGCGTATCTCATATGAAACTTGATTATTCAGTCTGCTTCGGAATAAGATACTGGTGCCTAGCGTGTCCCTTCCAATACAACGCCACTTTCTTTCGAGATCCGTGAATGGAAATGTAGAAATGGGAGGAAGACTATCTTCAGGTTTCCGGAGTATACATTGAAATCGCAATCTAAGGCTTCGCTCAAAGAGTTAAAAATGGAGTCCCTCTGCGATCAAATAGAATCGGGGCGGGAAGAGCTGGCAGAGGCTGCTATCCAACGGGTTCCTGAGAATATTTATTAGCTATACAAAAATAATATAAAAAAGCCACTACGTTCCTTCATCCTTCAAAAAATCACAAAAAAAAACTGCTAAAAAAAAAGAAGAAAGAAACTGGTGTGAAGGAAACACTATGCGATACATTCGTCTGAACCATCGAGCAACTTTGGTGGTCGCCATTGCTTGGACAAGAAGCGTGTCATTGGATCCAAGTCCTGTCCGAACGCTGACATCCCACTCGTTTTCAATACGCGCTGTACCGAGTTACCGCCGAACGCCGCCGGCGAAAACCTCGTGTCCGGTACATGATCAGAGTACGTGATCGAGCATTTATCGAGACTCCGATCATTTGCTCGATCACGCACTCTGATCAAGATCGGAGCACGCGATCAAGACCTTCTATGCGGGGAGGAAGTCGTCTGCTTCTTGCTCAGGAGTTGCGGTGACGTCAGAGCGACGCCGAGCTCTGATTGGCTTTGATCGAAAGGATAGTGGGTAGACCTCAATGCTAGATGCCTTCAGGTCTACCCTCTATTTGTGTCAATCAGCCAATAAGAGCTCAGCGTTCTGGTATCATCGCAACCCCTGTGCAAGGAGCAAACGAACTTGAGCGCCGTATATGCTTTGTGTTGAACTTTTTTGTAACTTTCACCCTTTATTTGACAATCAAGCGCCTTTGTTGGATATGTTTCGTTTTATTTACATAGGTGAAAACACTTGGACGGTGTTAAGAGACTAATTATTGATCGTTAAGGTGTTTCGAAGGTTTGCCTGACTCTACGGTCTGCTTTTACGGGCCAGTAAGTTCTGTATCACTTTTCATTACACAAATATTTTTATTATTACGATTACTACTGCCGCTACTACTACTACAGTGATGCGTAGCATAATTACTGGTTCTATGTAGAAAACTGGGCTATATTCGAGGGTCACGTGGTAGCGAAGAGAATGGGCGAGGGAAGTGAAATGCGTGCAACAGATGTAGGGAGAGGAGGAACGAAAGAAACGGAGAAAAAGAAAAGAGAGAGAGAGTGAGAAAGGGCGATGAAGGAGGGGGAGGAGGTTCACGCTCTCGTCCGCGTATGCGGTAGGCGCTGCTCCTGCGGCCGTCAGTGACGGAACCGTCGGTGCGCGCGAACGGACCCTTCCGAGCAAGCTCTCGGCGTCTGCCACCGGGAGATTCGTAGACTAGGAAAGTGAGATCCGTTGTCTCACTCTGTTGCCGGCAAATCGGGCGTGAGATTGGGTTAGCCATCGCCGCGAGTGTCGCCTCACATCGAAGGGGCGATCGTCCAATTTTTGTGGAGTCGATTGGGAGAGCGTCACTGAGATTACTGCGATGGGGCAGTTTGGGCTGATGGAACGGGTCGGCGAAGCCTGCAAAGCGACCGTCGCAAACTTTTCTTCGAGTCCGTGCAAAGTGGATACTTAGGAACTTCCGGAACGGGTGAGTTGATGGCTTCTATTTTTTGGTTGTCTCGTTTCTCGTGTCATTATGGTTGCTAGCGAATCGCATGATGCCAGAGTCGCCCCGCTCGCACATCGCACAAATGACATGATGTTAGCTGCAGAGGTTATTCTGCAGACATGCCTCGGCATTTTCGGAGCACGCTCGCTTCATACTATATCTGCAGACTTTCCTTTGTATGATCTATTAGAAGTTTAACTGCTGCTGAGTGACCGTTTATGCGTATCGCATGCAGCGAAACCCGGTGTTTTGAAGAGGTGTTACGCAGGCAACTCTCGGCAATCTGTCGAGTTCATACATCGCATCGGTCACTAATTAAAAGGGCTTATTTGTTTGAGGTAATATTGTTTATTTTCTGTGCCCGAAAAACAACCACGCCGGTCTTTACATTTGCGCGCACGATTGTAACTGGTGGAACGTAGTAAACAAACCCGTATGTGTGTGTGTACGCGTTATGAATAGTCATGAACCCGCGATTGCCTTTCTCTATCGGCACTGACATTTATAATGCAATACCTTTATATGAGAAGTTTTACATGTCTGTTCTGTATCCGCGTGACCAATGGAGACCCCGTAGTATGGGAAGCATGTTCGGTGTGTCGTCAAAAAACTGCTGGCGACTGCAGCCTATAAAAGTATCGCAATAATCCCCTACCTGAAAAAAATAAAAAGTGTATCTTTGGGATAGCAGTTTTTGTGTCTTTTTCGCCTTCAGAGTGATAGGTTTTGGGTCGTGCATGGTAATTTCATTGTAATCACATTGCGTATTGGTTATGCCTTTTCCTGTCGCTTCGAAATATGTCATATTTTTGTTTTGTTTTTTCTGACTAATCGATCAAACTTTCTTTCTTAGTCTGGTGTAAGGAAACTGTCAAAAACTACTACGTGTTTCCTGACACTGATCGAAAATAATTTCGTGGAATATTTAAGCAATGTCGATGCCTTGTGAATAAGTGTGCCGAGATTGAGAATGCCGTCATATGTAATGTTTACTTACTTCGGTAGCACCGCACAAATCTAGTTGATATTTTCGGATGTTTCCTTGTCAACTAAAACTCTTCTAACAAAAAACAAAAAGACTGTGGATCTAATTTCTTCAAAGTCGAGCAGAGAATCCTACGAAGTGTAGATGTCTCAGATTCAGCAAGCATGCAATTTAAAACATTTCCGAGCGAATCATTGCGATATTCATAATTATAGTTTGGTAATCATAGCGATCTTGAATTAACATCTGTATTTGATAGAAAAGGTTCATATTTAAGCAACCTCCCCTGCTTTCTTTTTATCTATTTTTTTTAGAAGCGCAGCTCTTAGGCGCTTGTTTCCGGCTTGAGCGGCGTCGCCGTCGGCGTAGCCGCAAGGCGTCGGCATAACCGCGTGGTGCATTATGGGAAACGTCCTATAACGCACCGCGGTGACGCGCGCGTTGCATTATGGGACTTTTTCCATAATACACCGCGCGGGAGGGAGGAGGCGAGAGAAAGAGGCATACCAACCCCTGCATACTTTCCCCTCCTCCTCTAGAGCTGCGCTCTAATTCGGCATTGCAGAGAGTGGTAAGCGCGTCTTTCAATTTTTTTCTCTTTTTATATATCTGAGGTTGCACGCCAGGATTGCAGATATAAACTCGATTCTGGTGTGCAGGTCAGTGTGAGTCCGTTTCTAATAAACCGTTCTGAGTACACACTCTTTTTTTAAATTCTGTCTACCTTTTAATAAGTCGCCCGCCTTTTTTGAGCTACGGGTTTGTTAACATCGCGATTCGGGTACACCGTTAAACTCACATCTTCTTTAATGACAACACTTTAATATGTTTTTGTATAAATTATGGGAGCCGGTGTACTAGCTCTGCAGCACTAATGATGTAATATAATTTTCATTGATGAGCACTTAACAGAAAATTATTTATCTTGAACGATATGGTTTTACTACGATTTTGATGCAGTTATATTATTAGTGCTGTTTTAATATGACTAGTTCTAGTGTTTTAGTAGTTTATTAGGCAAGATTGCTTCCTTTATTTGGTAAGATATGTTTCGCTCAACAACAAGAAAATAAAGTTTATAAAATGTTGAAGGCTTGGAGTTCTCTCCTTTATTTAGCGTTTAATTTCTCCATGAGACAACTGCCGAGGTCTTCACTTGACATTTTAGGTCCCTTAAAAGGGCGAAGGAGATTACATACAGCGAGGGCCGTACCCAGGGGTGGTGACGCCTACAGCAAGTAGTTTTTCGCGTCACTGATGATGACAGGCACGTAGCCAGGATTTTTAGGGGCGAAGCTGCTTAGGGTCTAGCCTGGTCCCGGTGTCCGTGCTCACATCGATTGCACTGCCTCAAAAATCGGCCCACTTAAAAAAAATAAAAAATCGTACGCCCGCACGGGGGTTTGAACATCTGGGCCGCTTGCATACGAGGCAGACGTCTTAACCACTACGCTACACTCTAACGTTGCGTGTAGCCGCTCAACATTTATACAGGAGAGGGCGCTGCGGTCAAATGCGAATATAATCGCGTTAAACTTTGCATGCATTGGCTCAACGTTTATAGACGAGAGGGCGCTGCGGTCAAATGCTCAAATGCGTATATAACCACGTTCCATACCACACATTTTCTTTCTGACATGGATGAAAACGAACGAAAGGCTCGGCATGCTGCGGCTCAGCGTCTTCGCAGACAAGCACCACCAGAGCTTCGCCCCAATCAACATCATTCACCACGTGGAGATGCGGCCTCTTTCTTTTTCGGGGAGGAGGGGGGGGGCGCCTATGACAAAATGCTGTATTTGTCATGTATTTTGTCATGAGCGCGGCCCATGACAAAATGCTGTATGAGGGAAAAAAGAGAGAGGCCCCGGCAAAACAAAAAAAATTGGGGTGGGGGGGGGGGTGATGATGATGTTGATTTTGTGTAAAATCCCGCGTGTCCTCGAAAGCGCACTGGCTCTGTCTCAGCAGCTCTATTCTATTGCATTGCACTGGTCACATGCGAAAGGAAGATACCAAACAAGATATGCGCCTGTCGAACCACCTACTCGCCTGGCGCCCATATTTTGTGAAAAAAAAGGAAAATATTGAACGTTGAACCACACAGAAAATTAATAAATAATGCGGGCATGTTAACAGTTTGATAAATCAACAATACGCTTAGTTAAAATTATAGTCCGAGTATAAGCAGAACAGTGCTGTTAAGGATTCTGACGTCTTATTTGCCACCTTTGATTATTCACGAAACAATTATAAAACAACACATAATCGACCGTGGCACTGCGTGAAGACTACACTACTTTCGCTGAAGTAATAGTTGGCCTACAACGTCATCAAAGTCGATTTTCTCCCGGTTTCTTATTTTTCTACACTCAGCAGACGAGAGCACAAAGTTTGGCCTTTGCCACATGGAAGCTCGAAAATACAAAAGTATTAATTTCAACTTGAAGCACGACTTTTCGCAGCCAACAATGGAAATCGAAATGGTCAGCAGTATCTGAATGGCGGCGCGATATTCCACATTTTTGATGCGTCGTAGGCTAGCAGTGTTTGGGAAGCACTGAAGCGCCCCTGCTTTGAATGTCGTTTATAGTCCGCTCACCCTGAAGCGCCCCCTGCTTTGAAACGGCGTTGGGACATACGCGCTCGCCGGGCCACCCAACCGCGTCCCTGTCATTAACGGACACATCACTACGCGCCCTGATAGGGGTGACAGTGTGAACAAATGGGGAAAGGTAGACATCTGACTGGTTCAAAGAAGCACGTGTGTTCCACCGCAATGTCAGCTTAGGGGTGAACGGATAATTCCGCCCTGGCGTACCTAGGCTTTGACGTCCTGGCGGCCGTCATACGGAGATAGCACTCCGCACTAGCCACTCGGGCTTTCGGCCCACATCGCCCTTTGTCCGATCCGAACTTAAGGCTCCCCCCCCCCCCCCGCAACTAATCCCCACCTCTCCCCTTATATGGCGCCCAAAACACGTGCTTTCCCCTCCTCCCTGTACCACACCCTAGGTACGCCTCTGCCGCCACTGCATTGAGTAAGGTTAACCAATAAAATACATAAAAGTGGGCGATAGAATGAAATAAAACCTTCATTGGCGGATATTGAATTGAGAAGGATGTGTGAAATATTATCAAAATACACCTAAAGCTACTGCACTTTCTGCGGACGAGGATTGATGAAACTGGTAAAAGTTAATAGTGATGTTTACACCCTGAAACTGAGAAGAAAGCTTGAAGATAAAGTGGAAGGGAAGAAGAAAGTGGACAGACAGGAACTCTGTCTGTCCACTTTAAAACATCATAATTAGTACGCACCAGCTCGCCTGCACTCTGACATTTCTTTGGTCAAAAGTTATTTTGTGATCCGCCAAGATTCACTAAATGTGATGCAGGTCACTTTGACTAGTAATCAGCAGGTTACGTTGCATATTCATGCTATTGCTTTTAAATTATTCGATACAAAATGTATTTATTGATTATAAAACTATATGCCAGAACCTGATGTTTAAAAAATGAATTACCACTTCTAGGAAAACATGATCCGCATAGTTTATGACAGGTATTTAGAACTTTGTCTTTATTATGACTATAATTACCTATCAAAAAAATATTTGATAATTTTGATCGAGGAAGGAAGTTTTTTGTGACATATTGTTTTCTGTATAAGGTTGATAAAGGTTCTATTCACTTGGCTCAGTACCTCAGTAAAGTTAAGTTCCATTTCAATATTCGCTCTATTACCAATTTAATCTCTTTTGAAATCTGTTCACAATGCCATGTTTCAGTCCTTTCTCGGGTCGCTTCATAACATTGCGGCAACTCCGGATCTCTACTGTGTCAACCTTCATATTGCGCCACCTCTTCTTAGCTCCCTTTTCACTACCTAATTTTCACTCTTTGTGCTTCGTGATATTTTTTCATTGGCGTGTCTGGAGTGTGATCACGCCCATTTTTGTTTCTTACTTGTGGTGTTTTTGTGGAAGGTGCCCAGTTCAAAAAACCACGCGGTGGTTGTTTTTAGGCACTTTCAATAAAGATTCTATCGTTGTAATACCTTATCGGGGACAAGTCATATAATACCGGTCGCTCTCCATGCACGGTAAACAAAAACGAAATCAGTAGACACCGGCGAAAAAATTAAAATTTCAAACTAATCTCTAAAAAAGATTTCCGTTCTTGAAATGTTCTTCGACGCTTCGAGAACTCTGTCAGCTCGTGAAAAACGGTTTCGGCTCAAGCACTATATCGCCCCTGGCGCACTAGAAAGGCAACTGAGCCAGGGGTTTCCAGAGGAACTGATATTAGGGGGTGTCTAAATTTTTAGGTGGGGAAGGGGGGGGCCTTGAGAAGAGAGGATTCGTTGCGAGTTAAGGGGTCGACTTCAGAAAAACAAAAGGGGGGGGGGGGTGTTACACCCCCCTAGGGTGTGTGTAGGAAAATCACTGAAATGGGCAACAAAAAACTCTTTCGCGTCACAAAAAAAAGAAAAAGGAGCTTGAAAAATTATTTTAGGGGATGCTTAAAAGAACCGTTTTATGGTTCGAAATATAAACAAGCCGAAGAACCTCTAAATATTTTTTAAGACCAGATTTTTTTTACAGTGTATATAATACTCAACGCTATTATACGACGGGAGTCACGGCCATACGCAAGCGGCACCCTTCAAACTTTATTTCCGTGCTAGAAGACTCTGTTCATCGATTGTACACGTTTTCAACTAAAGCACGACCGCAGCTAAGGCTACGATTCGACTGGGCCAATCAGGAAGCGCCGAAGATGTGACGTCACATCGCTCATCGCCTTTGTGCGTTTGGCATCGCCGGCGAAACTACTCACGCGCAGTGAATGCGGTGTGATTCTGCGCTTTATTTTTCTCTGCGTGATTGTTTTTGCTGGTGATAGAGAATCCACAAAAGACCACGAGTGCCCTGAAAATACGCTTTTGCTGCTGTTTTACTAAACCTCCCCCTTCAAAAAAAAAAAAAGAAAAGATTTTAGTGTTTAGATAGGAGACGTGTCACGGTATGTTGCAAACTAAACTTTCCGAAAAAAAAAAACAAATATAGCGCACTATTTACGCCGTAAGAGTCAAGTTGAGTGATTCCGAAACATACTTCTACAAAATGTTTCGAGAAAAAAATTATTGCGAAAATAATTCATGCATCCTCGAAAGCCACTTCTTCGCCCAAATGTAGTGCTAGTTGTCTGAACCAGCCGCAAAACTTTAAAAATTAAGCCGATACCTCGTGTAGATGTTAGAAGTGATTTTTTGAAATTTTCAATAGGAAAATGACGGCCGGCGGGGACCTCAAATACATGAAGCTGAATGGTGACCAGTTACCGAGAACCGGCCTTTCTTTAAATTGAAAATTTCATAAAATTACTTCTAACTTTTTAATGAGGTAACGGTTAGTTCTGAAGCTTTGGCATCGGGTTCGGACCGCTAGCGCTAGCACATTTAGGCGGAGAATGAGAGTTCGCCGATGCGTAATTTATTTTTGCGGTAAAAACCAGGGACTCAAGCTAGAAACCGAAAACCGTTTAGGAACGAAATTTGTTCAGTAACCGTATCCGGGACGAAACCGTTATTTGAAATTTATGAAAACCGTAACCGTAACCGTAACCCTAAATTATTTACCGGCAACCAACCGATATTAACCGAAAAATAAATCGGTTGTCAGTAATTATCGGCCTGTTTCTTTATTGTGCGGCTTTTCTAAGGTATTTGAGAAAGTTATTCATAAACGAATAACTCATTACTTTCATAAAAAATTAACGACTTCGCAGCACGGGTTTATTACGGGACGGTCAGTTGAAACCAACTTGTGCTCCTTTTTACATTTCGCGGCACCAATTGTTACGAACAGGAGACAGAGTAGATGCTATTTATTTTGATATGTCTAAATCATTCGATAAAGTTGATCACGAGCTATTGCTCCACAAATTATCGTTATGCAGCGTTGTTCTGAACTACTTCGCTGGTTTCAAAGCTATTTGTCACGTACGAACCATGTTCGAATTTCTAGTGTCCCTTCTAAACTATTTTACTCAACTTCAGGTGTCCCCCAGGGGTCTATTTTTGGGCCTCTTCTGTTTCTGATATTTGTTAACGATATAGCCTCATGTGTCAAAAAAGGTGAGCTCCTACTGTTTGCGGATAATATTAGGTATCTTTTATGCGCGTTATGCTACTCCTCTTGATTGTACTGCTTTTCAGCACGAAGTGAATAGCATACTGCAATGGTCTTTGGCAAATAATTTGTTCCTGAATCCTACCAAACCTAGGTTCTTTCATTTGAGTAGACGACACGCTGTTATGCATTTTACTTACTCTTTGGGAGGAACTCCAATCGAACGCGTGACTGTAATGAAAGATCTCGGTGCGTGCCTTGACAGCGCGTTGTCATTCAATTCTCATGTTTCTTTTATTGTTGGCCGTGCGATGAAAAATCTTGGTATTATATCTCGTATAACTCCAAAGTTCAGACGCCCTGCTTGTATGATTCGTTTATTTTGTGCTTTAGTTCGTTCACGGCTTGAGTTAGCCACTGTGGTTTGGAATTCTCTTGCACGTACACAGTCTTTAAGCATTGAATCAGTGCAAAAAAGAATGATACGCAATTATATATGACAGACACTTTCCGCGTCGCTTTTATTATGATTATGAATTTCTTCTTATGAGTGTTTTACTTAGGTCTTTGTCAAATAAAAAATTCGAGCGTGATCTGATTTTTTTTTGCACAGGGTGGTAAATGGTTGGACTGATGCTTACCTACTTCTGAATTGTGTCGATTTTCATGTTCCTTGTCGCGTTACCTGAAATCTTACTGTCTTTTACGTTCAATCTATGTCTAAACGGTCACCACTGTTCCGTATGCAAATTTCACGTAATAGAATCGCAACCTCTAGCTGGAACATTTTCACAGATTTTCCAGTTTTTCGCCGGAACTTGGCAAGTATAGTTGAAACTGTATTACATTTTGTATAAAGTGTGCCACCTATTTGTAGTCATGATTAATTTGTACATTTGATGCTCTGCGTGTGTTGTGTCTCTTCTTTTTATCTTGTGTGCGCCAATGTGAAGAACCGCGTGGTTGTTTTTGGACACATAAAATAAACTATTATTATTATTATTGTTATTAATAATATTACTATTATTATTGAAAACGATTAGTTTTTCTCGAGACTGTCGTGGCCATTTGACAAAGTTACCGTCAGCGAGTGGTGCATCTGGTAATACATTTCTAGATTAATCTATATTTGGTAATTGAAGAATACTTGGTTGGAATCAGTGATCGAGCTTATAATGAAAAGTCTATATTCATAAATCAGCCACACTCCTACAAGCGCTACACGTTTTCAGTGCGTGTCGCCTTCAGGGTATTAACTAATAAGCTATAATTCTGAGATACGTCCATCCAACTCGTTTCTTTCAAAACCACCGCTGTTCCTGGCCTGCACAAGCCAGTATGAAGAAACGAGGTAAATCGGCCATCATGCAGAGCTAGCGGAAAACAAAAGTCTAACCTTGAGGTTCTACGTAAAAATACGGCTTGACAAACGTTCGTGACATTCCTAGTTGCAATATATCTCTAGGAGAAGCTGCCGCTTCTAAGCCATGGAGAAAAATGGCGCTACTATGTAAATGCACAATTGTTCTGGCCTCACAGGATCGAACAGCGAGAAACGCGGGCTTCGATAACCACATGCATTTGCTTGGAAATGGCAAACATGACGTAGGTCTAACAGCGCACAACAGACAAGATATAGGGAAAGGAACGAACCACAACACAGGACATATTTTTACTGCTTTCTGTGTTGTTCGTTCCTCTCCTTAGTCTTCCTTGTTTTGCGCTGTTGCATTTACATGATGTTTGACTTTCACCAACTGGCCCAGCTCTCAATTTTATTATTCTATTCATGAGCAACATTTTAGTAGAGGAGGGCTATAGTTCTGCTCCTTCCGTCAGTGTGGGCGAAGACTCTTCGGCATATCTTAGGTTGCAACAAACTATAGCGACGAGAGGGTGTCAATGTTTCTTCCAGCACCCAGTGAAAACTTTCTGAGGGTTGTTTACAAACATTGCCAAACAACGAAGTTGCGATGTTTATTTTAATTTGTATTATATAAAACGCGATGATCCCCGAGTAGCGGGGTTAACATGAATGCCTGGGTATCAAAATAAACAGATGTAGTGAACAAGTGTCGCATCCAGAAACGTGTGCAGCATTTTACCAACTAGAAGTACTAAGACGTTTTTGAGTTCTCGTTGTTGTGGATGTCCCTTTCTTGGATACCTGGGACTACTTTAAACCATTTATTATAAAACGGCTGTCTAGCCTTTCAATAAAACAAATTATGGAGAAACAAAAAAGAAAACGTTTTTAGAAAACGTATAATCGGTAACCGAAACGGTAAAAAGTAAAACCGTAAAAAGCCGAAATGAAACCGATATGAACAGGAAACGGTAACTGTAACCGAAGCGTTATATTTTCCGGTTTGAGTCCCTGGTAAAAACACACACACACACGCGCGCATCTTTGCTCCTGCGGTCCTGCCCCCGGTGGCCGGGGCGTGCAACGCACGTGCCTCACACTCCCTTTCATCTTACGAGAGAGGAGGGCCGGTAACTGCGCCAGGGAAGGAAAAAAAGGGGCTGTTGTCAAAAGAAAAAAAAAGAAAACGCGTCTAGATTAAAAGTTTTGTTTTTTGAACGCTTTAAAATGCCCACGTGCCTTATATATTTCCAAGATGAGTTCATTTAATGGTTCTTGACATTGCTGAAAACGTTTCCAGTTGGGAAATAAGCGCCGAAGAAACACGGACCAAGAGTAGAATAACAACGTTGTTATTCTACTCTTGGTCCGTGTTCCTTGGGCGCTTATTTCCCATGACGTACAAACTGGCCCATTTAAGCATTTGATTGCAGTTCGTTTCCAGTCGGAACAATATGGTTTCTTTTTAATAATTACAAGGTTATTTATAATATTTTAGTTCATTATTGTTCTAATTCATAGCCCTTTTTGTAATTTCCGAGGTCCGCCGTAGCTGTCAGTTTGTTCGGGAAAACGTTTTCTTTGTCATAAACCATCCTAGTTTTCGGGATGTTTGAAAATAAAATAACCGTACACCTTACGATTTCGATTAGTTATGCCCCTGTCAGACGACGTTCTTATGCTCCTTTTCACTAAGTTCCGTTATAAAATCAGAGAGTCAGCTCGCTATGGTTGATTGGGCACGGCGTGCGCTGGTTCGCCGATTTTATAAAGGAGCTTGTTCTAAAGGCCTTTACAATGCCCTTCTGAGAGGAGTATTAATAAAATAATGCCCCAGCTGTGTCCCTGCAAGGAAAAAGCAGCCTTCTGGAGGTCGACTAAAGACGTCGAATCTTGGCGTAGAGGAGGAAGATTCCCTTGTCCTTTTGCTCGAGGGGCTCGATCATAGTTATTGCCGTTTCGCCTCTCTGCTTTCAAACGCTCACGTTTCACACGCAGCTCAACAGAAACAATAAACCAGTGAAAGTCTCGATCAAATTGTAGGCAGTTCTTTTTTTTCCTATATACCCATACAACCGCTCATACGGGGGACTTTTTTATCTTTTTTTGTGGAACTTTTTTATCGGTTTATTTTGGACACTACCATCTCGACAATAAATTACGAGGCTGTCCACGTGACAGATATTGATTCAGTGCGTCTATTTTCGCGGTCAGCAGTCGGGAGAGCCAATAGCTGCACACTGGATGTGGTGAATGTTATGCTCAGTGCCACTGCACAGACTTTCTTTATGTCTAAACATGCTTTCGTCGTCGTTATGCGCCGAGATCCCGCCGCATTATATAATACACATTGCAGCGTAAAGGTGAAGGACAAGTAAAAGACGTAGACAGGACAAGCGCTGAACTCCCGCCGTAGCTTGCAGCGATAAAACAGGGCCACTGACAACCCCAAGTTTGGATAAAAGTTTGCCGTCTCAAACGCTTCAGAAGCGCAAATCTTGCGCTCGAAAGTGCCCGTCAAAGTTTATGTCGTCCTCCCCAACTTTAAGCTCCTCCTCGCTTCTTTGTTTGGTGACGTACTTGGTGAAGGCATTATTGGAAAAAAAGTTTAAAAAAGTGCCGCAAGTTGCGTGTCTGTAATATATTGACATTCATAAAATACGTTTTCAACGACGACAGCAAAGGCACTACACTGCTGACTTCAAAAAATAAATATAAGAAACCGGAAGTATTAATGACGAAACATCGGTTGTGTCCTAGCTTTTTCTGACTCTCAATGTGGCGTGATGCCGGAAAGTTCGTCGGAACGGCGGCACGTTTCAGTTGGAGGTCAGAATCTAACTCCTAACACTTCGTGTACATTGAGGTCTTTCTGATAGTCCTCATCAACAAAGAGGTGAGAAGGGGTCAGGAAGTATACGACTGGCCCCTGCAGCCGGTCTTCAGGGATTGCAGCCAACCACGAAATATTTTGTGCTTAGTCTTTTGGAAAACTTGCTTGGCACGGCACTCTTAGCTTTGGTAGTTCTGAAGCAGAACTTCACGCCGCACCTTTGCGACATCGCCCCTCGCCGTTGCTGACCAAGGCCTGCTACAAGTCGTTTGCTTCTTATCCTTTTAAGAATCGTTTTAAATCGACTAAAGCCCGGTCTACACAGTTGCGTTTGACTGCGTTTGACTGCGTTGCGGCAGCGAGACACCAGGAGATCCCCGCTGCTTATATCGCGTGCCAGAAGATTCCTTGAATTGGATTCAACGCTTCGCCACGAAGCACAGATGTGCCGGTGACTCACTTTCGGTTCTCGCCGCAACGCAGTCAAACGCACGCAAACGCAAGTGCCCGAACCGGCCTTTACACTGCTAAAAAAAGAGGAACTTAAAGTGATGCGCCGTCTGCATGAGAGAAGTAAGGTCTCGAGAAATACTCCCGCGAAATACCCTCTCGTGACTCGTGCACACGCTTATGAACGATGGGCGGAAAAGAGAAAAAGTTAAACGACATTACAGTGAGCTAGAAATGATTGAGTGGGGCGAGCTACAGGCTCCGTTTATGCTTTCAGTTGAAGCTGCAGTAGTTGAAGCTAAGAATGAGAAAATTTGGCGTGGTGGCGCTGCGATCGAAGTGGCTTGGTTCGCCTGGATATTCTTCGTGACGTCCTGTCGCGTCGTAGACGAAGTCCGCTGCGACATCAAGTCGCCGTTGTAACGCGTTCGTGACATCGCGTCGTGTTAGGGACGACGCTGTTCGCGAGCCGTTGTAACGCGGTCATGACGTCGCGCCGCGTCGAGGACGACCTCGACGCCGACGTTGACGTCGACGCCCTACGGCAACGTCAAACGTCGCTAATGACGTAATGTTAACGTCACTGACGTCTCGTGATGTCGTCGCTTTAAGGCTCTGTTATACTTGGACGTTGAGCGCAGCGAACGTAGCATTGCGCAGAACGTGGGCCTTTGATTGGCCGGCGAGCAAGAACTCGATATCTTCGGCCAATCCGTACCGGTATCCGCTGCGCTACGTCGCGCTTGCTGCGCTCAGACGTCGGAGTTCATACAGAGCCTTTAACCTCGTCCTGACGTCGCGTGATGTCGTTGTCAATGTTAACGTCGTCCTGACGTCGAAGTGACTGCGACGTCACAACGACGTCACGACTAAGCATTGACGCCGTGTAACGACGTCGCCTTGCCAACGTCAACGACGCCGTCACGGCGAAGTTTCTCACTGTGTAACGTCGTCGTCGTCGGTGGTGACGTCGACATGGACGTGTGAAGGTATTGGGACGCAGTCTGGCGTCGAATTGCGTTATGTCGACAACGAGGTCGACGACCTGATGTAATGTCTTTATGACGTCGCGTTGACGACAATGACGCCGTCGTCTTGACGTTGCGTGACGTTGTCGTCGTCAACGAGATATGACGTCAGAACGCAGTCGTCATGTCGTGACAACGCGCTGTCAACGTCGATGACGACGCTGACATCAAGACGTCGTCGTGATGCCGCGTGAGCGTTGTGACGACACGCCAGGTCGCGGTGACGTTATTTATTGACGCGACGCCTGGAGTTCAGGTTTTATAAAAACATAGCCCGGGGTTCTATTGTTTCTATGACCTTGATCCGTGCTGATCGGGAGTGGCGCTTTTTCATAAAAAAACGGTTGATATGATAAATTTTGTGTTAAAGGGACCATGAAACGATTCTGAAATCAAATTTCCGTCCAGCGGACGCCGCAAAAAGGTGTGAAAAGAAACACAGAAACACAAAAATAGGGAGCCAAAAAAAATTCTTTGCATATAAAACTTTTAAAAGAAAACTGGACTCTTTGCGCCTTCTTTCCTTCGAAAGCTCTCTGACTTTTCACTGCTATGCATCCGCGGAACTGCAGCACGTCAGCCGAATCCACGTCGCCTATTGGGTAAGCGCCTACCTCACCAGCACCACGATTGTAAAAAATAAATAGCCGGCAAATGTTTCCTAAACGTTTTGTTAAATGATATTCAGATCCACATTTTGTAGCATAGTTAGAGATGTGTGGCGAAAATTGCCTAAATTTTCGCCACACATCTGAGAGCCAAGCGCCATCTATCGTGGTAAACGAAGCTGAGAGCCAGCTCCGGAGGAACTCCATGGGACGAATATGTTTCGAATAACCGACGAATTTTGCCCGGCGGCTTTTTCTCTGCGGCGTGGAACTCAGAACAGCTGCCTGCTACGTCGCGCGCAAAGCGAGCGTCCCGTCGTGCGGCGTTCGCCAGCAAATCGCCCCATGCAGTTCAGCCTTTACGCACTTTTACGATCAAATCAGCATGGCCGACAGCGTCGCTTGGTCGCGACGACCAACGAACGTTTATTTTACGTGTTCTTCTCGCGCGTCCCGACTTCAAGCAGCAAGAAAAAGTACTTGAAACAGACCACGACGAACAAGAACGCTGGATCCACGAACACCCGAGAAAAGCTACGACGGTCACGAATCCACCGACTCCAATCATGCGAGCTGCGCAGAATATAGCCCAGCAGGCACTCCGACTCGGCGCAGCGTTGCTTCGACGGTACTTGGTCAAGACAGTCCGCCCACGACCGGCTGGCGTGCTGAATGGAATATGCCCGCGCGACCCTTGTGGACCCTTCCCGTATTAGTAGTTTGATCGCTGACCGCAATTTTAGATTAACAGGTGAGGTAAATCGCTTCCCCTTTGTCATCTCCTTGTTTTCCGGGGCAGTGTTGACGAAAAACTGTCGTTGAAAAGGAACTCCCGTCGATTCTATCTTCCTATTTGTGTGATATAGAGCTCGAATAAACGCCGTATGGATTACCTTCGTAACACGGTATGTACACTTTGTTATTAGTATGCCATTTTTATTCTGACACGACTGCACGTCACTGTCGAGCTAAAAAGTTCGTGGGAGCTACGTGCAATGCCGGGCCAACCTTCCTTTGCCGAGTGCCGCGTCAGTATCGAGTTGTAATCGTAAAAGATCGGTCCCGAAGCGCTCACCAACAGCGCGAATACAGCACTTCCATCAAACGCGCGCGTCCGCTCAGAGTGTGAACAGGTATTTACGTGGCTCTTGCTGACACTGTCGTAGTTCAAACGTATCTTTTTTAACGTCGGCTCGCTCCTGCATCTCCGAGGCCGTGAAAAACGCCGCGGCGATTTGTTTCCATCTACGTCGCTTTGCAAACGACTGACATGGGCCGCCTTTTACCAACAATGACAGTTGGGTTGACTTCTGGAGTCTTCACCGGAAGACTCGCCGCACTTCCCAACAGGCATACCGGCGTATGAGACTAGTCCCATGCTGTCGCTGTAGCGCAACATATCTCATTGAATTTCGCACAGCTGCGATGTGTCCATGGCTATCGCGGAGATGAGAGGCGTCGATTCAGAAAATACGTCGGTGACATCAGCGCAGTAAAACCTACCGGCACACCCCTAACTCGCCGCCGCTAACGCTCCCACTCTCCTACCGCCGAGAGAACTTCCGGTTCCTGTCCCAGCGTACGTCACGACCGTCAAAATTACGCCGCAACTTGTTTTGCGGTCAGTTGAGAGAAAGAAAAGTCGATATTTCATTATTTTCTTTGTAGAAGTTAATGAACCGAGACGAAAACGGATGCCTGTTCGGCATTCAGTGAACGTTGAAGGTTTAATGTGAAAGTTATCTGGCAAAAGTAAAAAGGTCATTTCATGGTCTCTTTAAAAATTATCGGCGCGTCTGTTGAGGAGCTTAAATAGTAGCGCTCGCTTGTTCCTTGCTTATGCATATTCAAGCCACTTCGCTCGTAGCACCCTCTAACAATGTTTTCCACATGCGGAGCTTCAGAAATAGGACTCTGGCAGTCCCATCTCATCCTTTCTAGTTCACTCTAAGGACATTTCCTGTGTTTGACGTTGCCCAAAAAGGCAACGGAGTACACCGTTTCGCTATTTACGTCATAGATTTCACGCGGGAGTCTCTGAGTCAAGCTTTGTGAAAATATTTTTGTTTTTCTCTGCAAATACGCAGTTCTCAGCTTGATATTTTTGAGAACGATCACTAGAAATCATTTGCAGGTCGTTTGAAATACGGTAATAACAAAAGGCGATGTTGGGGTTGCCAGGGCCGTCTGCACGGGATTGTAGACGCCCTTGGCTTTTTAGAGGGTCTGGTTTGAAGAAGCTGCAAGAAACCACGAATCTTGTGTTTGCGGTTGTCGTGTTTCTGGTTGTCATCTTTGCATCTTGCCTTCAGGGTTAAAACGTACATTCTACGCTGCTCCATAACTCGAGCACTAAATGCGTATACACGAGTAGCACGTGAACAGCGAATCACTTATATTCATTAAGCAACGCTCAGCCACACTCTCTGAAAAAAAGTAATAAAAAAGGAGTGACGTTTTGATTTAAAAGATAAATCTATACTGAATTAAAGGGAGCGGTCTTCTTACAAAGGGTGGTGCAGCGGTGTTTTTCACTTTACGCGAGATTACTGGCACTAGTAAGACTCAAGGATACTCGCACGCAACGCCACCGGCCAAGGAACTCCTTTGTTGCGGTGTAATATCAAGGACAAAAGCGAGCGTTTTCATTCAATCTCTCCTTTGCAAAACTTTGATGACGTAACGTGGGGATCGCAGTACCCGCCAGTGACGATATTTGAATGCGGGTCATAGATTGGACCCGAGCATTGCGCGGCGCACTCGATTTGGGCTCGTGGTAATCGATACCTCGGGAAGCATTCTGGTAGTGGCCCGTGTCCAATCGCTGCAATGATGAAAATAGCCGAACCATAACAATGTCTGGAACTCAGCGCGTGTCTTGTGCTTTGCCGAACCCAGCGCGTGGCTATGATAAACATTGGCGGCATATAATCGGCTCCAGATCACGTGGTCGCTTGTTCTGGCTGCGAGGTGATGGGGTGAACGCTGTTCGTTTTTCTTTAACTTTTTCTGCGACTTCCATTGCGCGGGAGTGAAAAACGAACGTGTGTTTCATAGGTCAACAACGTCAGGGATCCGTTCTGAGCGGTATTTGCGCAAGTACAAAAGCCTTTGCATCACCCGATTTAATTCAAAGAGTCTGCTTCCAATGCGTAAGCTTCCAAGTTTCCAACCATGCACACTTTTCAAGCGCTTATACAAAATCACTCAAGGCAAAAAAAAATCAATTAGGATACACTTTGACTCTAAACCAGGGGCCTGGTGAACTCAGTCCTGCGGGGTATAGATGTGGTCGCCAAATGATCTTGCTGCGGCTTCCCGTCTTTAGAGAGCTTACCATTTCGCGATTGGTCGCAGTAGTAAGCCTAAAGGTTGAACTCCAGGGAACGAATATGCGACAAATCACCGACGAACATTCGCCCGGCGGCACGCCGCTTGGCGCGCGACGCAGCAGCCCCGTGCTAATGCCACGAGCATAGCGAAAGCCGCTGGGCGGAATTCGTCGATTTTTTCGCGGTATATTCGGTGCGTGGTGTCCAGCCTTAACTGTTGCAACAACCATAGCCTTAATATAATAATATAGAGGGAAGTGGCCCATGCCCTGAGGACCGCTTAGGAATGGCGGAGCATGGGTGCGGACATAGGCGGTCCAATTTGGCGGTCCCGATGGGCCCACACTGCTGGCGACGCCTTATTAAGTTAATATGCACAAAAAGGCAGAAAAACATCCGCGGTAAGGTTCGTACCTTGTGCTTTTTCTAGCTTACTTTGCAAGAAAAAAAAACAAAAAAACAACGGAATTGCGCATTGTATGAAATTAAATAAATTTGATAAGCGCTCGAGCAATGTCAACTTGTCGCGGCAACACGAGCGCGTCTAACCTTTTCGTCTGCTTTCTTTCTTCGCACTTGTGGCGCTTTCTTCTCGTTCATTCTCTCGGGAACGCCGATGTCAGCACCCAGGATTTGCCACGTTCCGCCCTCGTCTTTACTCCCCTGGCAACATGCCTGCAACGACAGCTATGTTAACGACAGGGGTCCTTCCATGCTTCATGTACAGCTGTTTCAATTACTAAGGAAGAGCTACAAATAATACCCACCCTGCAACTTTATAAAAAAAAAAATCTCCAATCGCAAAAAAGTACAAAAGAAAAAAGTAGTAAACATTGAGTTGTCAAAATGACTGGAGGAATGTTGAAGGATGCCTTCGAGATTCCGGCGTGTCCGAATTTTTGTTTTGCGATGAATTTGCAGTTCCCGTGACCTAACTCTTTGCCATCCCAACGGTTAGAGCAGTTGTTCTGCAATTTTGCACAAGGTGGTCCTGAGCTTGGTATTGCCTTAAACAAAATGGTGGAATTCAATTCTCGACCTTGAAGGAAAGTTCACAATAGACCCTTCTCAAGAGTACGTGTCATCTGGTAGCTGGTACGCAAATGAGCAGAGTCCACCATTGTTTGTGCACGAGCTCTGAGCATTCATTGGATATTAGGGCTCCGTCAGCGTTCGATGATGACTCGGATCTAATCACATGGTCCATGCCCAGAAAATGGCGACCTCCAATGTTGCTTGATAGGGTTTTGAAAAGAGTCAGTTCTTAATCAAGTCGTGTGCCGTTTTTCGAACGCCCAAATAAATCTGAGATCACCGTTTCGCAGGTGGGGGACGAAACACCCGGCACAGCGATGGACCTGGTCGCCAATCAAGACCAGCCGGCGTTTTCCACGAGCCTCCCGGATCCCCTCGACGACGTCCCAGTCAACGACACCTCCTGGACAGGAACCCGAGACGAGTCCCTGGCCCAGATCGAGCTCGGAGTTCTCACGGCCATCTTCACCTTCACCGTCATTGGAAACACGACCGTGCTCGCCGCCTCGCCGCCCGGCGCTCAAAGATGAGCAGGATGTACTATTTCCTCCTCCACTTGTGCGTCTCAGACCTAATCACAGCGTTCTTCACCGTCCTTCCACAACTGGGCTGGGACGCCACGTACCGCTTCCGAGGCGGCAACCTAGCCTGTAAGACAGTTAAGTTTGGACAGCTCTTGGGACCGTACCTGTCCTCGTACGTGCTCGTTGTGACTGCCGCGGACCGCTACCAGGCCATCTGCTTCCCCCTCTCCAACTGTTCTTGGACGCCGACCAAGTCGAAGCTTCATATCCGCCGCGTGGGTGGCGTCCTTGTTGTGCTGCGTGCCGCAGGTCTTCATCTTCAGCTACCAGGAGATATCTCCCAGAGTGTTCGACTGTTGGGGACCTACGTCGAACCGTGGGGACTTCGCGCCTACGTCACGTGGTACGGCGTGTCCGTCTTCTTCGTGCCGTTGGCGGTCCTCAGCTTCACGTACGTCTGCATCTGTCGTTCAATATGGCGGAACCTGTACCTCAAGAGGAAGAGCTCGGACGCTGAGTCCTGGAAGGGTAGTCGGGCGTATCGATTCAAGGGTACCGCACAGAACGGCACTCAAGCAGGACTCCAGCTTCGTGGGACCTCGGAGTCATTCGGTGAGGGGACTGTCCAGGGCCAAGATTAAGACGGTCAAGATCACGGTGGTGGTGATCGCCCTGTACGTTGTCTGCTCGTCGCCCTTCATCTGCGTCCAGATGTGGATGTACTGGAGTCCCGACGCGGACATGGCTGACACGTGGACAAGTGAGTCACCCCTTTTCAAACGACCATGATTGTTGTTCACATCGTGCATCTATTTTCAGCAATGAACACCTTTGTTATACATGCCTGCCGTTGACGTCACATCAGCTGCCTCTGTAGTGACCTTGCTGCTAAGGACGTACCTGTCTGCAGCATACATTTTGGCGCCACCGAATTTATTATTTTTTTCGGCAGGAACAAGTGGAAATGACGACCAGCATGCAATTATTAAGTCACGTGCAAGGCATGCATATCCTGACAACTCCTTTCATTGGGAGATCTCGGGTCACTCTTTTTGGCCATGCTTATCAAACTTGACTGCGATTATGTGAATACTTGACAAGAAATGAATAGCGGATTGATGACTAACCTGGAAGCAATTGCAAATGAACATTATCAAAAATGTGCGAGTTGGTAAGGGTCATGCATGTTTGCCTTCTTAGTGGGCTCTTAATTTCAGTTTATTAATATAATGAGCTACCAGCTCGATTTTTAACGTTTGGGTCGTTTAGACTTTTCGCCTCAATATAATGTCGAAATCCAGAAGATAAAGTAGAAAGCGAAAACTATGAGTAAGAAAACAGTTTATTGGTGAAGCAAAATTGCATTTTTACGCACAACCAGCTGCCTAACTTCTTAAATAAGCTATTATGGGCCATAAAAAAGGAAAGTGCGTGCGGATATTACATATAACAATAAATATACAACTAAAAGGCAATATAATCTGTCCGTTCCCCGCCAACGCTACTCACCAATGCTAAAGCGATTGTTAATCACATAAAGACAGAAAAAAAACAAGAAAAAAAAACAAGAAGTGGATGAAGTTGTAATTTGGCGTACATGCGTATGCTTGTCGCATAATCGCCATGAACTTATCTTATTATCGCCCCATAACCGATGGTATTGAGGCCTTAGAGGATAAGAACGTGCAAAATGACGAACCGCGAAACTTAGAAGCGCGGATCCTGCGAGCGCCCCACGTTTGCTAAGCTTTCACTGACTACAGAGCTAACATCCACCTCCGTTACTTCTCGTAACGGCTGCGGCATTAGTAAGATGCTAGTAATCCCAACATAAACGAGCCAAGCCAACACCTCCTAAAAAAGAAAAAAATTCGTGCACAAACTTATAGGATGCAGATATCAACTCTCCAAGTGGTCTCTGAGCTCTCACCGCGTTTTAGTTCACGCGAGAACTGGTGAACGGCGCAATGCCTCGAGCATAAACCCACTATACTCAGCTGCCTGAGGGAGACATCGAGGGACTCGGTCCATTACCATCCATTGGAGGCAAGGCCTTAGACATGACGTCATCGTTTGTGAATTCTCCGACCTGCCCCAAGAGGCAAACACGGAGTATGCCGAAGCTCACCGCCAGAGGCCGCAAAGCGGCCGACGCGTCCCTATGCATGCAGCGCAAGTTCTCTCGCACGAGGGGCTGCGACGATGTCAGAACGCCTAACTCTTATTGGCTGATTGAAAAAAAAAATAGTGGGAGACGCGTCGAGGCATCTAAGATATAGGTCTGCCCACTATCTTTTAATCAAAACCAATCGGAGCTCGGCGTCGTTCTGACGTCACCGCGACGGATTCAAGAAGCAGACAAACTTGCCTCCGATTTGGCGTCGTCTCGTGCTTGCGTCGTCCTTGTTGTGAGGACGCTGCATGATGCCGCTTTCCGCGATGCTGACTCAGGGTGGGCGACCCTGCGTGAATCCAGGTGTGATGACGTTTGGGGGGCAGAGGCCCAAGCCTCATCTTCTACGTAAGCGCTCAGTCTAGCCGGTCATGTTTGTGATCCAAATTTTGCTGAGGCAGAAAGTTTCCTCGAGTGTGCCATTTGTACGGGCATGATGCTTCACAAACTCTTTGCCTCGTCATGCCTGCTAAGCCAATCGACCGGATCCATCCTAACGAGGAGCATTGATTCGCTCTGGTAGCCGACGATACGGAGGCATACTTAACGACTTACCGTCTGCACGAAAAACGGAGAAAAAAAAAGACACCGACATGGCATCTTAGAGGTCATTATTTTTCGTGTGTCTACCGGAGCGCGAATGACTAAGTGAACATGCATGATCCAGAAAACTCATCAACAAGGTCCGAACTAATGACTATCCTAGTGAGCTCCGATATTTTTTTTTACTTATTTATATACACTTTAACCCTTTCATGCCCAAACTGATTTCTCCATAAAAAATAAAAACAAATATTTTGGTTTGATCAAAGAGAGAAAGAAAAACGATTTGCTTAAAACAATAAAAATAAATTTGTACTCGTTATGCCACTCTGTAATGCTGCTCCTGAACAACGTTGGACGTTCATTAACCCTGCTCATTGTAAATCCTATGAAGCAGATTCTAAGGGCGACAAGTTAAGCTATGGATGCTGCACTTGCTAGCAATATAAAAATCCGTTAGAGGAAAGGTCATTTTCTTTCCCAGATAGTCTGATTCCGTCTCGTACCAGTCATTTAGAGCACTGTAGAAGAACAAACCGAAAAACGAGAAAACACAACAATTATTAAAGTAATAATTCCGTGTCAATTAGTAATGTAATTATTTATCAATTATAATGTACTTATTCATTTATAATTGCGTATCAATCAGTAGTGTAATTATTCACTAAATTAAAGCAACCGATTGCCACGACAGGCTACAGGCTCACAATGAATGCAAACGACACAAGTGATGCAGGAACGTGAAAAGCTACGAAAAAAATATGTAAAAGTATGCTAATTACCTTCACGATATGTGAAAGTATGCTAATTACCTAATTACCCTACGTTACGGTTAATTACCGTAACGTCAGGTGTTCCCCAGGAACCGGGCTTGGCCCCCTTCTGTTCCTAATCTATATTAATGATCTTCACCTTAATATAGCTTCTTCTTTGCGCCTGTTCGCCGACGATTGTGTCATTTACCGACCCATTCTTTCATACCATGATCATCATGCTCTCCAAGAAGACCTTGAATCTGTAATCCATTGGTGTAAAAAATGGCAGATGACGTTAAACTTCAATAAATGCAGATCCCTATCATTTTCCCGGAGCTCTCGTGCCACACCATTTTCGTATTACCTCACTAACACTCAAGTAATAGCATGCTCATCTTATAAATACCTGGGTGTTCATCTAACCTCTGACCTATCATGGACTACTCATATAACTTCTGTTATTTCTGATACTAACCGTTCTCTCGGATATTTGCGCCGTAACCTCAAACTTGCTACACCCTCCGTAAAACGACTAGCGTGTACTAACCTTATAAGATCGAAGTTGAATACGCCCTCATCTATATGGTCCCCATGGCAGTCCTACCTTGCAAATAATCTAGAATCCGTACAAAACAGAGCCCTTCGTTTTATTTATAACGACTACTCACCATATACCAGCATATCAGGATTGCGCCAATCAGCTAAGCTTCATTCACTTTCCCTTCGCCGCCGAGTACTACGCCTTTCTCTCCTCCATCGAATTTTTTATCACAATAGCCACCTCAAAGAATCACTGCTATCACCACCCCATCGTATTTTCCCCCGTCTAGATCACCGATATAAATTACGTCCAATTCGATCATCAACTGTTTCTCACCAGACTTCCACACTACCATTGGCCATCGAGGATTGGAATTCACTACCTCATAACATCGTTTTCTATTAATTATACTACTAAATTTGTTGAAGCCATTACCCTCTCTTTATCTAACCAACCTAAGCTAGCTTACAGTGTTATAATTGTGTTTACTGTTCTATATGTTTTTGTTCTATTGCCATCCCCCTGCATAATGCCCCACGGGCCCTCAGGGAAAATAAATGATGGATGATGATGATGATTTCCACAACCTTTCTTTTTAAAATTCACTGCTTACGTATAAAAAGTAACAACTGCGTTGAATGTGTACACTACATATTACAATAAAACAGCAGGCTTTGGAGTAACTCTGAACCATAATGCTCTGAGCCAGTAATGACGCGAACGACCAATGTTGCTCCAGAGCAACAACAGTTTGCGTTCCACGTGTGTTAGTAAAACGTTCAATGTTAGTATGTGCTGCTGATGTATATCTGTCTTAATAATTGGAGATCACTTTCGGATATCTTTTTTTATTTTTTAACGAAACATTGCAGGGCGTGATGTTTAGAATCGTATCCAGCTTGGAGGCGCCTTCAAATACCCAAGTCAAAAAACTTGGTGTAGGATAGGCACAAGGCGCGCACCGCCATGTATGTTGCTAGAGGTGCAAACACAATAAGTTGTTTAAGATCTACGCTTTGCGTTTGTGGCTACCGGCGACACTTGAGTGGAGAAAAACAAAACACATACGCTTTGGGATGTTGCTCGTCAGCAACTGTGGCCGTGAAAGTGTTAGTGGTTCAAAGGCATGAGAAGTGCACTACAGAAACAGAACATGGAACACTATGCGGAGCTTCAGAAACAGACCTGTGGCTTATCACGTCCGTGGAAAGAGCGACGTTTTTGCCGTTCTTATCGGCTAAGACTGCTATCTGATTGTGTGAGAGGCGTTTCTTACCTTTGTCGGTGACTAGAGCATGAACGTATTAGCAAACAATGCGAATAACTATACCGCGTAACCCACATTACCTTGGCGATAAGGAGTAGAATTTGCGATGGAATCAAACTGATTCGGGGAGGTGAGGAATGCCTTGGAATTTTTGCGGGAAACACTTCCAACTGTGACTGTGGTCGGTGCATGCATGAAGGGCATCTTTACAAATTAGGCTGCACAGCACGATGAAAATAGGAGACATTGTGATACAATGTTTTTGTATCGCAATTGAGATTGTAGGAATACCGAGCGTAGATTTGAGCGCGGACACGGTGAAGTTCTACGAGTATGTGACAGGGCGATAAAAAAACGGACTGGCTTCTTTTTTACTACTTCTGCGCGACATGTTCCGAATGCTGGATGCAAACTCAAGTTGGGAACGTGCGTATGTTTCGTAAGCGAGCCTTTGTATGCAGGAGATGGATGAATTTACATTTTCTCATGGGCAAGTCAATCTTTTTTTTTCCATAGGTTCGTGCGTCTTTGAAGACGACGTGCACTCGTTTTACCGAAACGTTTTGAACAGCAAAAAGCGTTTCATCAAAAAAATACTAAAAAATCCCAGATTTTAGCGACACATTTTAGCGACGCTTTCGAGTGGTACACAAAGTTTAAACACCGCGATTTAGTGAAGACTTCAGCGAGACGCGACTCTGGGGGTACACGGCTTAAACACCGCGTTCATACCAGAGTGGACGTAACTGCGCATGTGACTCAGAAGACTGCGTAAGAGATGAGAAGTACCAAAAACTTCAATTTGTTTCATTTTTTTTATGTAAGTAAACATTAGCACACGCAAGCAAAAAGGGCTTTCTGTTTTTGATTTTACAAGTGACATAAACCAGCGGCCACAGGTATTAAACCAAAATCTGAAAATCGTTGGACTGTTTCATTTTAATAAAAAAAAGATGCATTTTAGCGGAAGTGAAGTTTACATTTCTGTAGATCACTCTTGCACACATTACCAAAAAAGTAATCAATTTCGATTGCTATTTCTTTTTCTATCAAAGTATTAAAAAAACATTACTTGGTAACCTGAGAGGAGAAGTAGTTGACCACTATTTGAAAAAAGTAACACTTATTTTTCTGATTGCTTAAAATATACAAAACAGCATGTTTTTCTGCCGGTTTGGAAACGGTCCTCTTGTACTGTCCATTATTGGATTAGAATCCTAGCCTCCTCCATACTCACAAAGCCTGGCAGTTCGATGACGGAGCCATAGAGTGCCCGATCGCAGATTTGGAGCGCGAGGATCTGGTAGCACACAGCATTTCTCGGGAAGGCTTAGCCAGCGCACAGCTTTTGCAGTGACGAGGACCCGAAATATGGTTTTCAAACCCGACGAGAAAAGGAAGTGGTAGCCCGAGGAACTGCGAGAAGCACGAGCGGACGTTCCATCACTCAGGACAAGTGTGTTTAGGCGTCTCGCCGCAGCGGGGCGCCCGTTACATGCCTATTGTCTGCCGCTCTGTTATTTCGCTTTCGGCTGCCCCGTCTCGCGGCGATCTCCCATGGCTTTGTCAGTGTAGAGGATGCTATGACTAGAATCACCGCATTACAGACTACTCGTCTTCTATGTCAGCCACTTTTGGCAGACTGCCCTTCTGTCCGGGACTTGGTTCGAGGATTCGTTGGTAGGAAGGAGAGGGAAAACAATTGTAAAGGCTACGAGTAATTTTATTTCTATCAGATGTGATCAGATCACTCTTGCGATTACTGCCTTATAAAACTAATAAAACAAATATGATAAAACTACTAACAATACTTATAGATTACGAGTAATTTGATGAATTGGAAAAAAGTACCGTACAAGTCTGGTGTAGCCGTACCATCGACCACCAATAGAATTTGTTTCGTATGGAGACGTCAATATGCGGCGAAAGCTCGAAGCGTGATTGGCGACTGGAAAGGGAGTTGCGCTACCTCTCCTGCCTTCTTCCGCGGCTCATCAAGTTGTGGATGAGACGGGAGAGGCAGCGCAACTCCCCTTCCGGATGCCAACCGTAGTTCGAGCTTTCTCCGCTGCGTAAAAAAATCTGCGCATGCGCAGAATTTTTTTTTTAAATCTTGTCTAAAAATGTTGGTATCCACAGCCCTTTTCCCCCATCGCGCTTCCCCCTGCACCCGACCGACACCTCCTACACTCGTACTCGCCTCAAGAACCGTAGTAAACAAAGTCGGTGTCATCGCGGAACCTTACTGAATTCCCTCTTAATACGTTGATTCTGTAGTTGTATCTTAAATTAACTTTATGTTCTTTTATCAAGGCGTACACGTTTCAAAGGCTAAAATCATCGTTTCGTCCTTCAGCGAACAAATCCTGGAAGAACTTCTTCGAGTAGCGCACGAATAATGCGCGAAACGTCATTTTTTGTCTTGATGTGAGAGCGAGTACAGATAGCACGGCCGCAGTGCTGGAGTTTTCAATTTTGCAGCTACACGCAGGTCGCAATGGTTCTAGGGACATTCAATAGATGACACAGTGTTGTTGTGTGTTCTCTCGTTGTAAGTGGTTACGACTCACGAACCAGTACAACGTACTCGGTCACACTCAAGCGCGAATCTTAAAGGCTGCCCAAGCTGGTAGCCCTTAAAGAGGCACTCAGGTGGATTCTGAGATCGTCTGTTTATCGTGATGACTTTAAGGGGCACTAAAGTGGATTCTGTGATCGTCTGTTCTTGATCATGACTGATCCCAAAGGCCTCTAAGCATCCTAAAAATTAAAACAAAATACAATCACGCTACGTCGATTTTCCATTAAAACTGCAATGAAAGGTCGGGACATACCCGTTTCTGAGCGTATATTTCCGCTCTGGATAGGCGGGGCATACACAAGCAGCGGTGTCAGCGCGGAGACGATAGTCGCTCGTTGGCCAATCGCAAGCCGCCTCTGAACCGCACGCTGTCTCTGCGAAAGAGGCGGCTTGCGATTGGCCGACAGCGGTGTCATCGTCACCACGATGACACCGCTGTTTGTGTATGCCCCGCCTTTCCTGAGCGGAAAGATACGTTCAGAAAGTGGTATGTCCCGACCTTTCATTGTGTTTTTAACAAAAAAATGCCGCGTCACGTGATTGCAATTTTTTTAATTTTTAGGATGCTTAGGGCAACTGGGAATCAGTTATGACAAAGAACAGAAGATCGCAGAATCCTTTTTAGTGCCCCCTTAACCAACGTGAGCTCTAAGCATTAAAACAATAGTAACTTTAGCAATATCCACGTAAAAAAAAATTCCAATTGGTCAAATTTTATGTAGATAATGTACCCACCTCCCCACCTCCCCCTTCCAAATAAAACATAACAAATAGTGCCCGTGTATTTATATTGAGATCGTCTTGCCATCTCAAACAGGTAATTTTCTTCAACTAAAGTTCAACACATAATATACCATTAAAACAAGCTCCTGCAAAAAGCACGTTAGTGCCCTTTCAAGGCTAGTATCCTTTAAAGCTACCCAAGCAGTTTAGACAAAAAAAGTAATATATTACATCGTAAAGAATAAATACAAAAAATATAATCGTAACTTAAGAAAAAAAGCTATGCGTAATTTTTTTTGTCGGTGTTTTGATTGAGGTGCTAAATCGGGTTGCGGAAGCATTCACAGGCGACATTGTTGGAATTGTACTTGTAAAAATGAAGGATATGTTAAAAAAGAAGCATATTAAAAAAAACAATTTCGATGTATTGTGGACAATAAATCAACAAACATAATCGTTCTCAAGTTAGCGGGAATTCGATTAGCGTACAATGAAATCCTATCAAAGGAATCTTGCTCAATTAAAACCTATCACTTAGAGCATCGTGGGGTTTTCACGCTATTCAGACCCTCTGACAAAGCATGATACATACCAGAAGTGCATGAATAGGTTCAGGCGCGGAAACTAAGGGGCAGCTTTTTGAGACATCCGGCTTGTTTTTTTCCACAGGAAACGCCATTTATTCTGAGGAGTTTCATTAGAAACATTGAGGGCGTCGTGTTAATTAATGTACGGCAACGGTGCGCGATTATTCTAATAAATAAAATATTAATCAGGCTTATAATTAGGACCTCGCATTGTTGTCGCTCTGAAATACTGCGAATCGAGAAAAACAAAGCCTGAAGATAGCATATATATATTTTTTGTGCGTAGCCGCGACCATTTTGCTTGTCAGACAATGGAATCAGAATTCTTCTGTGGGAATTTTGCGCTCGGTTTTCTTTTAATCTTTGTGTTTGCTTAATTTCAAATACTGCAGGCAGCAGCGTTGCCCAGGCAGGAGGGAGTTATATCAGGTGTGACAAATCAAAATGCTCGAAATGTATTGACATCTATACTTTTAACAAGTAATGTCGGCAAACAATTCCACTCTTCAATTATGTTGGGATAGAACAATGTTCAAAATAGCGTAGTTCTGGTCAAACTATGGTCGATTTACTTTAAAGTGATCTATTCTTGTTAATCTGTGAGGAGCAGGAAAGAAATGTGTTGCACTTGACAAGTCACACTTTACGGTCAAGAGCAGGTTCTTCTTCGGCGTGGCGTGGGGTTTTCACCTCCGGTTCTGCTTCCTTGTTTTATTTGTGTGGGCTTGTATTTCTCGATTGCTAAGCTTGATAATGTTTTCTATTAAAAGTGCAAGCTTTCTTTTTATATTGATGTGTTTTTTTTTGTCTCGGGTATCCATCACAAACCTGTACCAGGTGGTCTGCCTTATTACTTTATTTCCAACATGAACGTGAGGTTGTTTCAACATGCGTCGCATTTAGAGGGTCGCCTCTTAGGGCTTTCATGTCCACGACTGGAATGTAGCATAGATGACATGACGGTGTTCGCGTGATGGTTGTAATCAGTAGCGTGACGGTCGTCATGCGACAGCGTTGACGTCACGCGTCATTGACAGCATTGTGTCACGTGACGTGACCTTGCGTCACATCACGTGACGTAAAGTCACGCCCCACTATGACGTGGTATCGTGATCACGTTACCTTACCCTCGAAGAGCGGATCAAGAGGCAAGAAGCATAACCAGAATAAGCCACTCCCTGCATTAATTTATTCATATAACATACCTGCATCGCCGTTAGGCAATATTGAAAGGGGCTGCGTCTGAAGAAAAGAAAAAAAAGTTCATCAACAAAAATTAAATACAGCGATAATATTAACTTTAAAACTGTCAGTGCGACCACGACTGTCGAACCGGAACCGAACCGTCATTTGTAGCCGAATTCGGAACCGAAACGCGAACCGAAACCGGAGACTGTCATGCAGAAGTGCCGACAGTGTGCAACCTGCTTTTTAGGCCTAATCAATATTTCCAATCCTCATCAGATTGCAGCTGACTCAGCATTTCTCCAAGTGCTTTACGTGTAAACAAAATTTCCAGATTTCTTAAGATGTAGAATTTGCCGCGCAACTCAAATGTCGAAGAGGACTTTCCTAACTGCATGCTTCACCCCTAAACCAGTTTGTTTGGCTGCTGTTTACGGTTGGAGTTGAGTAGAAAGGGTTAAAAGTATGGCACTCTAAAAAAAGCCTGGAGCGTGTACTACTCGCACGCAAATCAGATGGGAGAGCCAATCGCCGCAAGTTTAGTCAAGCTGTTTGTAACAGCTTCATGTATTGATTTTCCTTAAAAAGGTTCTGGAAAATAAAGCCTGATTGCTTGATTGATTGATTGATTGATCTATGGAGGGAGTTCGGCGAATGACGAGGCTGAATATATGTTTAGGCCTATATACTCACTGCCATACTCAAGAACCGAATTTTTATCGGTTAGATTTGGGTTCGGGTTCCCGCGGCTTTAGGTGCAGTTCCGGTTCAGCTCCTGGAGAGCAAACACAACTGTTCAAACCGCTTCGAACCGGTATGGTTTCATTTTCCGCATTATTTTTTAACGTCGTGTCTGTGCAACTAAATGTTCAGTTGTCCACCCATGTCACGTGTTTTTTTTTTTCTGACCCGAAAAGCTGTAACGAAGTTGGTCTCCTCATTTAAAAAAAAAAATACTATTAGTCTCTCATAGAACTATGATAGGAGGATACTATCAGTCTACCTTTTATAGAAACACTCAGCGGCCGTTACAAATGCTCGTTTCGCTATCGAACATTGTTTACATGCAGCACCGACCGCGATGCATCATGCAAAAAGGAGTGATCAAAATTTCCCACTCTAGTATACACGTGCCTTCATGCTCAGGGCAAAGCTGTCCTTAAACAGCGCGTAACTGATGAACATTTTCTTCTACACTGCTAAACTGTACCAGCTTGGCTGAGGTTGAGCTCCGTCCTTCGCAAGATACATGTCAATTCAGTTTTCAAATAGGCATCGCTCTTGATAATTGATTATTCTCTTTTCAATAGAGAAAAGTTGTATCAGGCAATCTATCCGACATAGCAGCTGCTTAGCGGCTTTCTGTCAGTATGAGTGTGTGACCAACATATCGACATAGTTTAACCACGCACCCTTGTGTATTTTGTTTTTGTCCAGCCCCCAGACACGTAAGATTTACGTAAGATTGCTGTCCATCCCATAAACGAAGCAATAACAAGCTTCTGTGTATGGAAAATGAGTTATCTGTTAGGAAAACAAACTTTCTGGAATCACCTTCCAAAACAAATATGTTTTTGGGACTGCAAATTGCAATTATGGGATACCGGGAATTGCTTTCCGACTGAAAAAAGGAAATAGACCTCGAAAATCGCTATCATTATGTTAATGTTGAAAACATATTTTCGACTGAGCTCTTGATAAGACAAGGCGCGCCAGAATACTCCATTATGGGTCTATTGTCATTTCGTTATATATTAATGATATAGTTCATATTCGAAGTTTTCCGGACATAGTAATGAATGCAGATGATGCTAATGCTTTATTCAGGGAAACGACGAAGGAACTGCTCGAATAAATTGCCAACGGTTACTTCGTGAATTTATCTGAGTGGTTAGCATTAAGCAAATTGCATCTAAACGCATCTAAAACAAAATGTTTAATAATTAGGCCACTAGGAAAACGGGAGAATGACGGAATCAATATAAAATTGAACGACGTCATCATAGAACAAATAACAGAACAAATGTTTATTAGTTTCTGGTTCGACGAAGAGCTCAAATGGAATACACACATGAACCTTTTAGGGCCGGTTGCACGAACGGCGCTTACCTTAACCAAACGCAGCTCTTTCTTAAGCCGGCTTAGCGTCTTTCTTAAACCAAGCTCGGCCGAGCGCAAATTTAAAATACGGTTACATCAACTGTGTAGGAAATGTAGGGATAGACAGAGCGAACTAAGGATTGCTGAGAGGCAGGAATAAGATCAGCGGAGAGGAATTAAGTAAAAAAAACTTTTCGTCGTGGTAGTCGGCCTGGCGGCTGCTTTTCATTGCGTTTGTTTTGTGAGTAACGAATGAAACGTCTCCCAATTCAATCATTTTCACGCTAACCTTTTACAAGCAGATGGCAAAGCTTTAAATAAACACTGAGTTTTTTTTTACATCTTTGAATGTGTGTTTAACAACTTGTAGGGTTCCGTGTTTATGAAAAAATCCGAAAAAACGCCGAAAAACAACAGCCGGTAAAATTTTGGTCATTTCGAATTTATTTGATAAACTCAGAATTTCGACGTGCGAATTCCGCCCCCCCCCCCTCCCAAACACACATAGACACACAAAAGTATTTTGCAATTAATGGTTTGATTAGCGCGTATAGTCAATGGTTCTGGAAAAATGCCACCACACTTTTGTTTCAAATTTCGGTCCGGATAACAGGTAATTGTACTCCCGGGTCACGACACATGTAACTGTTTATGTTTCCAGTTTGGGTCATACTATTTTTGCTTTAGAGGAAGGAGTGGCTGTGTTTTTGTAAGAGTGAAATCTATGGACAATAGAGATTGCATAAAGTGGGGAAGAGGGACAGACGAAACTTCTCTATTGCATCCTCTACCACTCTACCTCGCGCGGCCACGTGAGTAAGTTGATGTAATAGTATGGAATGTGCACAAGCTTCCCAGCGACTACCTCCAGGAGTTTATTGATTTTAAGGTATCGACATATATCGAAGTAACACTTGTGTGCAACTTTTGTCGTAGGACAAATTGCTATTGCCATTAGTAATGGACTTAACGCCAAATACAACTGAAAAAAATATTAATGATACAAGTGCGTTTTTTGTTTCTTTTTTTGTTCAGCATGCGTTTACACCCGGATATTATTTATGTATGTTTAATAAGAAACACTGCGAAATTAAACTCTGAATTTTGGAAAATTGGGAATCAAGCAAAACTAAACTCGGATAAACACCGAATTTTCGGCAAAAAATAAACTCCGAAAAACACCGCTCCGAATTTGACGAAAAATAAACTTCGAAAACACGGAACCCTATTAATACGGGATGATAGCAGAATATTTTGACAGTGACATTCGTTTTCGAGCTCACCTTTCGAGATAAAGGAGCCGCCAGGGGACCCGAAATTTCACCGAACGCGAGAAGGAACTACTCGCTACATTGCTGAAGATGACAAAACATCATTGAGAGTAAGTAGGCAGGTCAGAAGAGTGCGAAAATCAAGAATCATGCCTGAGATCAATGAAGTTCAAAACAGTAATGAGCTCGCAACGGCAGCTGCGAAAATGCCCGGAAAATGTCAACTAGAATGTGCCGAAAAGGTCAGGTCGCGAGGTGGGGGTCCGATTTGCGTCGACCGTACTCATTGCTCTAAGCAAGGTGACAGAACGGCTCTGTACCATCGTTGAACATCTGTTCTAGCCCCAAACGGACTTGAGTTCGACACTGTGCTGTTCGAGGTAGCTGTGCAGCCTCAACCATTTTTACTCGATGTGTCCTTCCGCAGGCAGAGATTACTTGTGTACTTTTTATGTGCCCCAGTCCGCCACATATCTTGAACACAAAAACCACGGTGAGCGGTTTGAGCACCCTTGGGATTCACACCCCGATAACTCAAACCCTAATTGTTTTGTAAGCGCATAATCGAGAGAAAGCACAAAATAAAAACACATTTTTTTTGTAACTTCTTAATGACCTTGACCGAATTTAAAGCGAATAATCTCCATCATAAACTAAAATAATCTGTGTTTTTTTTCTAATAATGAAAACAGCTAGGGTGAGAGGTGGAAGCTATAGGCTCGAGAAATAAAGCTAGAACATCCACATTGGGGGAAAATTTGAGCTTTTATAGTTATAAGGCAGTCCTGTTGTCTTGGTCACTAAGCTATTTGAATGGAAACTTGTAAATCTCCACAATATATGATGTCGAACGGTGGCTTGAACCAGTCGGAATAAAGTACTTTGTTGCTGGTCTCCTTATGCCTACATACAAAAATAATCTACCTTTATGCGAAGCACCATGTTGTGCTTTTATCTTTGTATTTGTCTTTGGTACATTGATACTTTAGACCAGTGGTCGGCAACCAGCGGCCCGCGGGCCGTTTCCGGCCCGCGAGACAGTATCATCCGGCCCCCAGCCCCCAGCGCCCCCCCCCCCCCAAACGCGGTCAGCTTAAAAAAAGAGATAAAGTGGACTGATTCTCTGCCCGTTGCCTGTCGACAGACATTTGTTTATTTCAAAATGCATTTAAGGCAGATCTTAGCCAGGTTCGATTGTGTTACCAGGTAGAGCTGGCCGATCTGCAAAGAGATAATAATTTGAAGAGCGCATTTGCAGCAAACGACCTTGTTACATTTTATGCTGGCCTTGCGGATTTTACGTTCATGAATCTTAAGAAACTCGCAGCCACCATGAGTACAGTGTTCGGGAGCACATATGTCTGCGAGTAGACTTTGTCACGACTGAAGTGCATAAAATTCAACTTGCGCTCACGAATGACTGACGAGAACCTCCACAATGTTTTGCGACTCGCAGTTAGCAGCTTGAATGTGGATGTCCGTAGTTTGGCGAGCGCAGTTTTCAACACCAGAAGTCTCACTGAGAGGAGTTTCTAGGTTTTCGTGGAAATGTTGTATCTCATGTTGTGTGTCGTGAAATAGAGAAACTATTCATTTTGTATTTATGTACGTCAATGCAAGTTCGTGCAAGTGCTTTTTTATTTTTTTATTTTAACCCCCCTTCCTTTCTTCCTCCCCCCCCCTCCCCGCTGCTGCCGTCAGGCCCGTTTCGCCTTGGCTTCGCGGCGACTCGGCCCGCTGCGCCAAAAGGTTGCCGACCACTGCTTTAGACCAATGTTGTTGTAAAAACGCTATCTCCCAGCTCCGGTCTAAAAATATGCTTCTCGTGTAAGGCTTGTCAAATTATGAAGCGCTGGAGAAACCAGCCCTCTGCGTTAAGTCCCTTATTTCGAACTCTTTTTGTTCGCGTTCCGCCCATTGAAAAGCATGCCAGAAGGGCCTCATCACGCAGCTCGTATCGCCTCGCCGCGGTGTTCTCTCGCAGCATAAAGGCCGTCTGCTTTCATTGCCGTCACCATGGCATCGAACGCCGATTTTCCAAACGCCGTTTGCTAGCCAAAGTTTAATAGTTTTGTAATGAGCATGCCGCAGACTGTCGCCGCGAAGCGTGAACGCAGGCTGGGGCCGGGAAGGGGGGGGGGGGGCTGAGGTCTCCCCAGTGATACACGCGCCGTCTGAAAAGATCATTCGGTGTTCGTTGCCATGGTGACGGAGTTGATAGCAGACAGCCTCTTTGTTGCAGAAGACCACTGCAGCGCAGCGATACAATGTGCGTGTTGACGCACTTCCCGCATGCTTTTCAATGGGTGGCGGAACGCGGGACCTAACGCAGAAGGCTGGTTTTCTCCAGCGCCTCATAATTGGACGTGCCTTACACGAAAAGCGTGTTCTTTTCGCCATCTCGCGCCTTGTATTTTTATACGTAACATATGGGTCTAAAGCAGTAGTTCTCAGATGGGGGTCCGCGAAGGCACTCTAGGGGTCCGCGCAGCCCACCTTCATCAGTCGAGCCCGAACATAAAAGTTTTCTTTTCTCAGATTCAGAAGAAACCTTCCAATTTTCGGGTGCGTTTTCTCATGTATTTGTCAATAAGTGAAGTTTGCTTCACACTAGCCCTTAGTTATATCCATTTATTAAATCATTATCATGATTAACCTATACCTTTCCTCTTCTCTCACCACGAACGTGGTCCTCCATCATCTCTGCCGATCCACAAGGGGTCCGCGAAACATCCACGGCTGAGAACCACTGGTCTAAAGAATCATACTGCCTTGTCTTTTTCACTGTTTGTCTTTTTGTGTGAATTATCAACTCACACAAGTTACCATTTCATACAAACGCATTTGTTGAACTATATTAATGTGTACCTGAGTAGTGCATATATAAATAATTAAGAATAATCGTTTTTAGATCTTATTGTTTATAAAAGTTTCAAAAGCTCATAATAAATATTATAACTGTAGGCTTCCTTTAACGATTTGTCCTGTTGCACACTTTTGAAGTGAGTTTTATGAACTCCACTATTGAATTATATTTATCAAGTTATTTTCTTGATAATACTAAAGGTTTTCCTTATAACATATTACTTGGTCAAAGTCAGTGACCTGAGACATCGAAATACAAAATAACAACATCCCCACAATACTTTCTTCAACACGGTTTTTTCGGCTTACAGATATCGTTGAATAGCTTCATTAATTTGGTTTTTTTCCATCAGTGGTTAGTTCTGTTTCTAAGCTATAGCTATATATGTTCGCTTGGTTTCTACCATCAGCAGCCAGCCTTGTACAGAATGCAGCGCATACAAATTCAGTATAGTCCCATGATAGAAAAGGGCGATTCAGGCTAAACTATGAAACCAAGCTAAGCCCCAATGCCTTGAAGTAATTGCATGTCTGTCTTCAATTGCACCGACTATCAGGATCACCTAAGCACAGTGAGATATCACTTAGTGGAACTTTGAACACTTATTTTCGGTGTTGCATCTAGAATAAGAATTGCAGTGGCTTTAAGTCTCTCTTTAAGTAAGTTTTGCATGATCTAGTTCCTTAAAGTGATTGCATCTGTCTTTTTGCAACAAGTCATGATTGCAACATTTCTGTGTGTAAATGATTTTGAATGATTTTAATCATCACACTTTTTTATATTAAAGCTTACTTATACTTATCTATACATAGAAATAAAAGATTTAATCAAGCCATTATATTTCTGTCCTAGATATTATAATCGCCCAGTCACAGTAATTCATCAAGTTGAGTCACAAGATTGAAAACTTTCTTGCAATAGCACCGTCTAAGGCGAATGATCGACCACGATCTCGAGACAACGACCATCCCGTGGTAGTTCTCAGCACTCCAGTGCCGTCTAAAGGCAAGTTGGGTCACCGGGTAAAAACCTCTGTTGCAATAGCACCGTCAAGATGAATGACTGACTACGATCGGGGATGACGACCATTCCGTGGAAGTTCTCACGACTTCTGTGCCGTCTGAAGGCAAGTACCAGATAAAAACTCTGCTGCAATACCACCGTCTAAGTGTAATGAGTGACTACGATGTGGGGACGTTGACGGTCCTATCATAGTCCTCAGCAGTTCGGTGCACTCTGAAGGTACCCCAATCGCCTTGCGGAAGTGTCTCAACACTTTCCGGAACGAAGTCAAAAGAATGATTCAAGCATGTGCGGTCTCTACAGGTACTCCACAGGCCTACACTGAGGTTTTCTCTACTGTGGCTGTTGCAACTATGTATAGGGAGGTTACTGACGCCACAAAATCACTGGCCTAAAACAATAAGAACCTAGCTCACAGAAAGAAAACACTTGAGAAATGGCAAAGCACAACTTAGCATCCCTGCTCTCTGGTGGGAGCAGGAAATATGTCAACTATAAACTGAGGAGATAAAGACAGGAAACACTTAAATAAAGGACGATAAAAAATTTTCAGTTTGGGTGTAGAAGTTCTTTTGATCAAATCTTTACCACACCCAAGCCTGTCACAGATTATTGCATAGACGAAGCCTTGGCTGATTTGCAAGTGATATGTGACGTCATACACTGTCACTCGTCAATCCGACAGAATGAGGTCACGTGAGCGCTCAATGTCGTCATCAGTCATGGACACGGAAGGGCGTCCGGCTCATTTCTTATTGTTGAGACCTGTGCATCCTTCCACGAACTTCTGTGTCCATTCAAAAACACTTCTTTGCAACAAAACACTTCATTTATAGTGTGCACACAGTCTTCGATAAATATCGGCACCAGACACCCCTTGAGACCATTAAAGCAATGACTCCTTCACTTGTACAAATTACACACGGGGCAGCCATTCTTGCTCGTACCTCAGTTGCAACTGAACTGACTCAACGCATTCAAGCCTGCACAGTAGTGACTGGAGATACAGCAACTTTGTAAGAAAAGTGCTGATAAGACAGTGTGACTAACAGAAGATGTAAAAAACCGAAGTGTGATTAATGTTTTACTATCCTTTGTATGACATGGATCCTTTTTATCTTCCGCATTCTGGCTGAAAACATAATTATTTCTCGTTTTGTTAATTCGATAAGCAAATTTTAGTAACGGAATACATATAGTATTTACACTAAGACAATCTTTGGGTGGTGACATTATACAGTACACATTTGATATTCTTTAGCATGCTTTCTGCCAATCTTTTTTGTGCTTGATCGGTCATTTTGGTTCTCCCAGCTCGTGAAAAGGAAGATAGTAAATTTTAGGTCAGTTGGTTCAGAAAATCATCGGTTTTAAGCTCTGGGTTTCTCATTTGTTTTAGATAGTCGGTATTGCTACGTAAGGTTGTAACAATTGGTAAAATTCCCCTTTTTACGGCAGCCGTGCGTTTCATTCCTTTGATTATTTTGTGTTATTCTAGTTTCAATGCCTGGTTGTTGAGGGTTTCTTTTTCTAAGCATCTGTTTCTTCTGTCTTTTAGCGAATAAATACGATCTGTGCCTTAGACCTAGACATTGTACGTAGTTTGTTTTTCTATTATTTTACCTGTTCTGTCTCAGACCTCAATCATAAAGACCAACACCGGGATTATCACATTAAGCTTAGGTTATTTATGGCCTATATTCTTTTCCAAAATATATAATTCAGATTCCGAAATAATCCTTCATAAACTTTTCATATTTCTGTTTGTTATCTAAATGATTTCTTCAAGAAATTTTATGAACAAATGTTCAAAAATGCAAGGCTTATTCGAACATTTTAAACTGAGTTGCCAAGAATAATTGCGATAAGAAATTATTCTTGCCAACCCAGTTGTTCTCCTAGAATACTTTAACCCTACATGCTATATCTGTATTAAAACGTGAAGTGCAGTAAAAAAACGAACACAGCTGTTTTTATGATGCCTCCTTTACCACACAACATACATGCATCGCAACAAAGCACCCCAAAAACAAAAGTGTATATTCTATTTAATTCTGATGATGATATGGAATATATCGAAACACAAATATGATTACCTGACGATTATTAACTCCTACAATGCTGCACACGTGACAACAAATGTACCTAGAGGGGCATGGCATATAGGCTATGGCACCACAGAGTGAATATGATTGTGGCATTGTGTGGTTTTGCATGTACGCATGAATGTTAAGTGCTTTATTGTACAAATTATGATGGTATAAACACATTCACCACACTCGGCAGTTTGAGTAGAGGCGTTTAGCTAAGAGTAAAACACTGCGACCATAGGTCTGACTTGTATCGCACTGGGCTTTGTATGTGCCGCTTGGCATCCATGCCATCACCTATTAGATCAGAATGTACGTCATGTGCTTCGAAGCTCAGTATAAACTTAATTTTCACTTGCATAGCTTTCAGACATTTCGCTGTTTCAATAAACTGGTGGATTCTCCTGATAGTTGCTGACTACTTCGTTAAAAATAGGAGGAAAGCACCTGTGATACATCTAACATCACCTTTGCTAAGTGGTTTGGGAATCATTAACAGCTACAAGAGAAGAAAGAGATAAACAGCTGTTAAGGTAAGATAAGATAAGATACGATAAGTTTACTTGATTACAGAAAAAACTTTCAAACAATCCTGCCCACTTAAGCGTAGGTACGCTTGTATGCGGGACATGGCAGTACAGACATTTTCATCATGTAGACACAAATGATGGTTAAATGTAAGTAAAACATGAAAGAAACATTCAAAATAAGTCAGCAACGAAATTCACGCCCAAGTAGAAAAGTCACTTGTTAAGTAACACCCAATTCGACAGTAACAATCATTCAACGGTTACAAAAGAAACATTGTGAATTGAAACACGTAATGGCAAGAATCCCCACGTATATGTAACGAGAGAAACTCGATAGAAAACACTAAGCTCTTCCGCAATAGCTTCATTTGTCAGCATTTGAGTTCGACAAAACACACCACTCTTTTATTTTTTTTATGCATCTGCCTCTTAGATGACGGGCTTAGGATGTCTTTGGGCAAGCTATTAAAGATTCCAGGAACATATTACTTTCTCTGCTTTTTCCCGTAGTATGTAAATATTTTTGGAATCGCATAGGTTCCTGTGTGCCGGAGTGTCTTTATCCTGTTGGGTATTTCATTGAATTCCTTCGAAAAATAATGGCTAGGTAAAACGACAAATTTAAAAACATTTTCAAACGATAATAATCCGACTGCATTCTTCGTTTCCTTAGTTTCACTCAGTTCATGTTTTGATCTATATACTATATTGTTAACATATCTATTAATGATACTATCAATTTTTTTGTTTTTATTTAGGACATGTTTTATATATAGCAATCTCGTAACGTATTACAGATTCCCCCAATGATAGGTACACCTCGCGCCTCAGATTGACGTCACATCCACTTTGAAGTCTATATAGATATGCAGAAACAACGCGAAGTTTTTGCTTGATATGATCAGTGCGATTACTCCATAAAAAGTTTTCGTAGAAATGCAAACCAAGGTAGTGTGTTGTTTTAACAGTATCCATTTTTTCACAGTCGCTCCGATCACAATGTTGATCATGAAGGAATATGGGAACATCAACCGGAACTTGTTTACGAGGGTTTCGGAAACACATGAGTTTAGCCTTGTTGCAATTGACAAAAATACAATTGTTTGTAAACGAGCTCATTAATTGGATATATCGTTTTGAAATATAGGAGCAGCAAGATTGTATTGTTCGTCTGATAAAATTAATGCAGTGCCATCGGCGTATTGAAATAAATTTGATTTGAACTTCTGGTGACTTATGTCATAAATATACATGTTAAAGAGTAAAGGACGCAGTGTACACCCTTGTGAAACACCAAACTTTATTTTAATTCGGTGACTTGTTTGACCGTTGAGTTTCACCATTTGAAATATGTTAGTAAAGTAACTTTTGAAAACGGTATAAAATGGCCCTCTAAAACCCATTCTGTACAGCGTTGTTAACATGACTGAATGATCTATGGTAAAAAAGGCTCGGAATAGGTCAAGAAAGAGTGCGATAGCGATTTAAATATTGTCTAAAGCCTTATAAATGATATCCGTAAAATTTTCCATCAGCGAAGTCGTGTTTTTTTTGTTTTCAAAGCCCATATTGTGTTGACAGTATTAAAAAAATTGTCACAAAATGAGGTCATCACTTTTGCTAAATACTTTTCCATGATCTGTGTCATGGCTGTAAGTATGTGTATTGGTCTATAATTTGTTCTTTTTAGATGGCCTTAGGGCTTTATGATAGACAATTTTATCCCTTCTGGAATATTTCCGCTTTCAAATATGCCAAATAAAAATTGAAAACAAAACGCCTCTCAGTTTATAATGGTTACAGTAAAGATCCGCACTCTTATTAGGTCATGTCCCACTAGCGTCAATAAAGACATACTAGAAAGTTTTTTTCTAGATCGTACTCTGTCATCAAAGGTAAAAACTCTAATTTACACTAGTTCCGATATCGACAGGGGTCTCATTGTTTTTATTTATCATGGTTCTTAAATTCTGTGCAGAATCAATAAACGCATGGTTAAAAGAGTTTGTAAAGACTCGAAAATTCGTTGTTTCTCCAAAGCTTTTTGCAATTGCTTCGTGAATGTTTGTTTAGCCTTTTGACATGATAACTGCCGTGTTAGTTGCTATATTCTCTGATAATTTCTCTTGCAGTCCTTGAAGTTCTTCAGGTAATATTCTTTTTTTGCTAATCTTATCTAGCCGTTACTTTATTTCTAATTTTTCGGAATTCCTCTTTGAGAAGTACATTATCCGGGTTTTTTCTTACATCTTGCCCAAAGTATGTCTTTTAAATAGCAGAGCTCCATTATATCTTTATCAATTTACATACGTCTTTATCTTTTTTCTTCTTTTTCTTCGTTTTGAGTTAGACTAAATTTCTTGAAATTTGTCAACTAGTCGCGTATATGTAGCAATATGATCACGTTCAGTAAGCAGGTTCCAATCGTAATCTTGTATTAATTCGTCAATATTTTTGTTATCAAAATAAGTATATTATTATCTTCTTTCCGCGAATTTTCAAAGATCTTCTCTTGCAGTAGTGTTGTGATTGAAAAATGATAATCTGCAACTTTTTGCTTGATCACCCCGGACAGTGTTCTCAATTCACTTAGTCTAACTATAATATGATCAATACATCTCCGACTATAATATGATCAATATTATCTCGTAGGCATTCTTCTCCTGTGTAGTCCTTAATATTATTTTTCAACCAAACTCAGCTAAGAAATCTAGGTACTGAGATGATCCACACTATAACAGATTTTTAACTTCAATGTTGAAATCACCCGCTAATATTAGGTGAGGTTATTATTACATTTAAAAAAAAAAGAAGTCAATTCGTCGCGAAAAGGAACTATGATATTGGAGGGTGCTCTGTACACAGCACACACTGTAAACGACTCGTTTCGCAGGTATATTGACACTGTTACCTCTTCTGCAGTAATAAATATGGTCTCCACGCGCTTTGACACCCAGCCGTCCCGAACAAACGTCACCCCCCCCCCCCTCCCCTCTACGTTTTTCGCGGCACGAGTAATGTGAACTGAAATTATTTAATTTGAATCCTTGACAGGCAGCTTCATCGACATTATTTATTTAATATTAGAACATCCAGCCTACTCAACCTGTCTAACAAATATGCGTTCAATTGATCCCAGTGTTTTTGCAGATTTCTAAAATTAATATGTAGCAGTGTTAATGCATTACCTTCATTCTCTACTGTTGTACGTTGTGTGAAAACACAACGTACAACAGAAAACACAACGATTCATTTCAACGAATCTTGTTCAGATATCTTGCATTTTCAATTCGAATAGAAGAAGCTCCTTCTCTTTGCCTTACAAATATCTTACCATTGCCCATCCAAACAAATTTGTACGACTTTTCTCTGGCCACAATCTTTGTATCCCAAAACACCCCCGAAGAGCCCTAGTTAAGTTTTCGTTAATAAATACTCATTTAGTTCTGAGTGTTCTCCGTCTATGGACAAGCAAAAGACCAACAAATAAGGTCTAGGGACAAGTAAAACACCGACAATAAGTAAAACACGGAATAAAATCATATTAAGCACTGACAATGTTGACATTCTAGTGCTATATCCCGGTTCCTTTTTGTTTTTACTTTGAAGTTTTTATTTGCAGTGACACAATTATCAATAGTCAGAGTAGGCAGCTGCCTAGGGCAGCAGAGTTTGGGGAAGGGGGGGGGCAGGGAGGCAAATTTTGGAGACTGGCTCTAGGCAAGGATGTGATTTAGATATATGAAACTCGAATAATCAAAGGAACACGGATTCCGGAAAGAATCAGATAACAGAGGAGATGACAAATGATGACAAGAAGATATTATTAGCATTAGACGCCTTCAAAAAGAGAATTGTCGACTTAATCCGGACTGATTTTTTTAATGTTCCTCTGCCTGCATGCAGGGCACTGCACCTTCAAAAGATTCTCATTGTGTTTTAAACGCGTCAAAAATACTTGCTCACAGTACCGTCTGAACTTTTGCACTTTTCATTAGATGGCATCATAGACCGTTGTAACTTTGACGTCATAGTGGGTGTTACTGAAGTGGCTATTGGTAATCTCCTCGAAAAATTCCATAGAACCGGAATGAAACAATATGGGCGCATGAATGATATATGATCGCAAGGCGGCAAAATGCTAAGTCCGGCTCTGCCTATCTGCTAATATAAGACAACTGGCCCAACCTGTGCTTCTGGTCTATCAATTACAAAGTGATTTAGAAACTACAATACATTTTGGTGTTTAGTTTATGAGAACCCTTTCCGTCGAGAATTACGTCGCAACGGAACCACTAGAGTACCGTCCAGACTGAGAGTTAGCAAACCATGTAGATTTCCGTCCAGACGGAACGACAGCTTGGCGAAAAGATGTCTTGGTGGCGCCACCTCGCGGGTGCTCTCCCGTGACGGAACGAGTAGGATGCGAGCAGTCGACGCGCTGTGCAATAGCGCGGAGCGGCTATGTTGGTTCGCATTTCTGCCGATTAAAAACGGTTTATTTGTTATGGAAACGTGTATGATGGTTTTGTAAGTGATCTTTCTATAAATAACAGCGTTTTGAAGTCGCTTTTAGAGCGCAGCTCTTATACTCCATTTCATGAGTTGCGTGCAGCAAAGGCAAAAGCACAGGCGCGAGCGCTTGGCTTTCAGATTAGCCTTCCTTTCACGAGCACTCGCGGAATGGAAAGCAAATCTAAAAGCCATGTGCCCGCGCCTATGCCTTTGCGTTTGCTGCACGCAACTCCTGAGACAGAGTATAGGCGCCCGTTCCCGGATTGAGCGGCGTCGGCGCCGCCGTCGGCGTAACTGCGTGGTGCATTATGGGGAACGTCCCATAATGCACCGCGGTGACGCGCGCGTTGTATTATGGGAAGTTTTCCATAATGCACCGCCCGGGAGGGAGGAGGAGAGGAGGGGAGGAGGAGGTAGGGGAAGGAGGAAGAAGGAGAGGGAGGAGGAGGAGGAGAAAGAGGATGGAAGAAGAGGGAGGAGGAGGGGGGAAGAGTAGGAGGAGGAAGAGGGGGAGGAGGCGAGGAGCACGGGAGGAGTGGATGAGGAGGGAGTAGGAGAGGGTACAGATGAAGAGGAGGGGCATACCGTCCCCTTCGTACCCTCCCCCTCCTCCCCAAGAGCTGCGCTCTAATTCGGCATTAAGGGAGTTGTAAACGTCTATCATATATTAAAAAACTTTAAAATGTTCAGAATCAAGCCTGGAGTTTCACATTACAGCTTGCGTGGCGTGCGACCGGGCTATTCACAGCCTCTCTGATTCTTTTTAGAGCGCAGCTCTTAGGCGCCCGTTTCCGGCTTGAGCGGCGTCGGCGTAACTGCGCGGTGCATTATGGGAAACGTCCCATAATGCACCGCGGTGATGTTTCGGCATGATGCCGAAACGTTACCGTGCCGAAACGTCACCATGCCGAAACAGTCGCCGCGGTGCATTATGGGGCGTTTCCCATAATGCACCGCGAGGACGTTTCGGCACGGTGCCGAAACGTTACCATGCCGAAACGTCCGCGCTGTGCATTATGGGGCGTTTCCCATAATGCACCGCGGCGACCTCTCGGCACGGTTCTGAAACGTCACGGTGCCGAAACGTCGCCACGGTGCATTATGGGACGTTTGCCATAATGCACCGCGCGGACGTTTTGGCACCGCACCGAAACGTCGCGTGACGACGTGCGTTTCGCGCGTGAAAGGAGGAGGTGGGGAGGAGGAGAGGTACGGATGAGGAGAGGGCATACCCTCCCTCAGTAGCCTCCCCTCCTCCTCCTCAAGAGCTGCGCTCTAAATCGGCGTTACAAGAAGTTGTAAACGTCTTTCATTTTTTTTTCGGATCTGTGGAGGCTCTTGTAGAAAAAGGTTTTGCTTTTTCTACAGGAGCCAGACTAACTGACGTGCTGTCGTCTTAGCTGTGCACACGCTCAAAGTTGTGTTGCAAAGCGCCGCACACTTGTTTTAGCAACATTGAGTTTGCCGATATCGACGCTTCTATCCAAGCGTGACTCGAGAGTTACTGACGAGCAAATGGTCTTCAGTAACTGACGCTTAGCTCCCCCGCATCGAATACATGCAAAAAACGTTTTTCACGTCGTGACTTGACTCAACGCTGAAATTTTCATAACTTCTCAAATTGTCGGCCATGGCTTGGCAAATTCAGGTGATTTATGATTTTGTTCCATCCAATTTTTACCAAGAATTGTTTACAAATTTAAAATCGTTCACTGAAAAGCGCATCGCTCATTATGAGCAATTTTTTGGGGCGCGGAAAATTAAACATTTAAACTGTAATATTTCATAGCAGGTGTACACCTACTTTTTTGGGACGCTGAGGTGTCACCGACTTCATAGATTTAAGAGACCTTGATCGCGAGGGGGGCCTCGCACGTTTCGCGTCCGCCGAGTGAATAGGCAGGGATTTAGTTGAAACGACTCCGGAAGCCAGGCACCGCTTCTTCCTGCCAGTTATTTTTAGGAAATGTTTGTCTGGTTTACAGAGAAAAAAAAAACACAGTAGGAATCAACTTGGAATTAATAAGAGGCCAGACCCACAGAACACATTCGAACCAACATGATACACGGAGTCGCTTTCACTAAAGTGTACTACACACGTGAGAGGTTCTCCAATTTCGCTTTCCTATTTTCAATTTGACGAGACATTCTTTTCTCAGTTCTATTGTGTCCTAGTCATAATAAAACTACATCCTATTCGCCGTGGTAAATGTTGTAGTTGGGTAAAGCGCCGGATATTCTCTTTTCATTATCCAGATTTTTGTGCTGGGGTAGACAACAGCCCGCCACCATCCCAGCTCTTCGACGCCTCAACGACAAATATGTTTTGTTGGCACGACTACACGTTCCAGGTTTTCAAGCTTTGGTCAAATGTCCTACTACAAATATTACTTCACCAAATAAACACAACGCGTGAAACAGGCTTCGCCGCGCGTTACTTTAACCGCACATGAAGCCAGCTGACGAACCGAGGGATCCAAGATCTGCGCGGTTTGTTCTACCCGGGACTAGGGGTGGCTAGAGAGTTGGGTGTGTCGAGCGCGCCGGCTCTCCCATGCATCGCCGCGGCCGGTTTGGAAAATCACCGTCAGGGGCGCTCTAGTCAGCCTGTATGCTAGGCGGCGCTGCTGGAGCAGGCATTTCCGTGCGGCAAGGCGGGTAGCGACGAGTTCACGCCCGCTTTCATCTGTTCTTCAGCGATCGTGTGAATTTATTTCAACCGTTCCTGCATGTCCGTCCGTCAGGTGACACGCCGAGACTATGGACGTTGCCCCGTCAACCTCCGGCGTAAAGAAAAGCAGCGAGCGAAGCACTGCTTCGTTTCAGGATTCACGACAGGCTACAGGTCTGCAAAAGAAAACACACGTTGTTCGCCGTCCCGAAGGATCCAGTCCTCTTCTCTCACTGGGACAGGAATATTCCGAGGGGAGACACGCATCTTTAGGAAAACTCCGGGGGTGCGCACTTCACTTCGACGAGCGGTACATCGAGCGATACTTCTCTAAAGTATCGCTCGATCCGTTCGAGATATCGCTGTATGAGTGGTGTTTTGGGGTTCGTAGCGTCCTGCTGAACACGTCTGCGGCCAGTGTTGGGAAGTACTTTAAGTACATTGCACTTAAAGGGCTACTTTAATTAGGTTTAGGAAACTTGTACTTTACTTGAAGTACATTCTCCGAGTATGTACTTGTAAATAAAAACAGAAAGAATAAACATAGGGACGGACAGAACATCACCTCTTCCGTGGTGATGTTCTGTCCGTCCCTATGTTTATTCTTTCTGTTTTTATATAACTTCACCACCGCGCTCACGTCGAACTATGTACTTGTACTTAAAGTATTTTTTTCTGCTACTTTCAGAGGAAAGTACAATTCCCGACTTCGAGATACATTCCCCAAATTTGGTTTTGTTAAATTAGTATCAGGAAGTGATGCCTTGTCAACTCCGAAGAAATACTGGGAGGGATATTCCACTCTCACCAGAAACGTGAGCAGACGACGCATCGCCCCGTTTGTACTAAGAGCGGCTTTCCCGTAGCTTTTTGAACTCTTGCTACTTCTCGGTCGGTCAGCGCAAGCGAGGAGGTTTAAAATATTAGGAGAGAAAAATTAACCATAATGTAGCACCTAAATCTGTGGTGCGAAAAAAACAAACAGAGGAGAGCATTGTTTTGAGACATTCTCTTTTGTCTTTTCCTTCTATTTGAAAGTTCCTTAATTTTTTTCGCACCCCAATCGCAGGTGTCACATCATGATTAATTATCACCAGCTCGCTTGTACACTTATTTTTATATTTTATTTTTTATTAAGGAGGGGGCATTTTTCTATGAGAGGATTGCTTGCGGAAGCTACGGGACTGACGTCATATGCTCTCTCCTAGTACATTTAACCCCCTTGGGTGCAACAATCCAGTGTAGGGGAGCCAAATTCAGAAGACGGTCTTCTGAATTTGACTCCATTCCTGAAAAAAAAAAAAAACGACTCTGTGGCCACTTGACTTTACTAAATATTCGCCGCTGTTTTTGAGGTCATGCTCCCTTGACTACCCCTTGGCAATGCATACCAATTTAAAAAATATCTCTGTATAGGGGAATGAAAGGGCATCATGAAAGATTGTGTTAAAACTTTACTTTGAAAGTACATTGTATTTGTAGCACTTTACTTCAAGTACGTTGCTTCCAGTGTACTTAATAATTTACTTATAAGTAAATTATTAAGTACACTGGTACGTAAATGAGACGTTATAACGTCTCATTTACTTTGTACTTTACTAGAAGCACCTTTTAGATGCACTTTACCCAACGCTGTCTGCGGCCTTATTTTCTGAAATCCGAATTTCGGCCTTTCGCACAGAGTATAATGTTCTTTATACCATGGACTCTCCATAAAATTTGGCGTCGCAATGTCACAATGGTGTCCACTTTAGTTGATGGCAATTCCTATGCAACGACATGAAAATCTAGCGGAGGTGTCACCATTGGACTGTTCGGTGTGCCTCGGTATTCAAGAGGTTATATTCGGCGAGGCTAAAATATGCTTCCCTAGACTCTGGTTGTTTCTGTCCTTTGTGTTCTGTTATAACCCGGCCGTTTGAAGTAAAGTGACCAAAATGCGACGGTACCTAATAATTGTTTGCGGTACTGTCATTCTTGTCCTGATAGACTTCAAAGCAGAACGCTGACTGCAAGGTATGCCCTTTCATGGTACCATATGATAGGGTATGTTCATTCTCAGAGTGCTTGTGGGTCTTGCCAATGGCTGTAAAGATCCTGGCTGTACTTCAAACCTGTGTTCGTATACCTATGTCCTGCCTAAAACAGTGTGATCCCGACAATCAAACTGCACTCATCTGGTGAGGAGGCACAATCTTTTTTGATCAATCGAAAATATGTCTTTACACATTGAAGACAAATACGATCACTACTGGTTTCTGGGTACCCTTAGGTTTGCTCTAGTCGGTACACACGAGAAAGATATATTTGTTACCATATGTGGAAGATCATACGCCATAAGCCATTTTGTATGGGGGTTAGCACAAAAGTAATGTTTAATTGCTTATTCTCGAGAACTTTTAATTGCCAAAGTTACGACAATTACATTGCCTATTCCTGAATATTTCGTTCAGGAATGGTTCATGTAACATGTATAATATGTTACTTCGCTCACTCTCTTTTAAAATCAATTTTGTATTTCATTGCTAGTTTTCCACGTTGAATAAAAATGTAAAGTGCCAAAAATGCATTGTTTGCTTTGTGTCATGACAACTTTTGGCGTTGTTTCTCGCCAGCCATGTCTGCTCTTGAATCACAGGGGAATTGCACCAGAAGTGTCCAGTGTCCTCAGACATATTTTAATGTTAAAGTGCCTGCGCGGTTCAGCGTCGATCCATTTGACAGACGTGACACAGCGGCTTCAAACGCTAAATTTCGTCACGGCTGCTGATACCTCGGTGGACATTTCACGTATTTCGAAAACGTTGTACACGAAAGAAAAAAAGATTTCCCCATTTTTTTATAATATCTCGGAATCGACGCCTTAACTCGGCGAACGAGAACGTTGCGGTGAGAATAGAACGACTTCAAGTGCGCATTTACCTTCGTCGACGCTCCAAAATCGGGTCGACTATCGAATCCAGGTTTATCAGACTTTCATTATGCCACGCCAATTAATTCTGTAAAAAACACAGCCAACAAGTGGCCGGGAAAAGGTCCGCACGCAGCGCATTTCGGCCCCGACGCAGCCAAAACGCCGCGGTCGGATAGCATACAGGCCTTCCGAGGCGCCTCCTGGCGACAGATTTCCGTTTCGGTGCCGCGCGCCGGCCGCCGCTCGACACACCCAACTCTCTAGCCACCATACCTGGACGTCGCACACGATGATGATGATAGCTAGAGAAGAGCCTCCTGTTCCGTGCAGACGGAAGAGAAACACGCCACTGAAGCTTCGTCCAGCACAAACGAGGGTTTATGCTCCACCCTTGACCCAATTCTGGGAGCGACGACTAGCAACGTTCCTACGTTATTTTTAATGTATTTGTTTTAAATCAAATGCACTTGTTCTAGCAGTCGTATACAATTTTTACTACTTTCTTGGGAAAAATGTGTGTCCAACCTCTGCAAACAGCGCATGTCCGGCCTCTATTACCTCACACACCCACTAAATATCTCATCTGATACAGGTGTTTCTTTAGTTCATTTTTTAGGATTCAGTAGTCACTGGGAGCCAGGTACAGTGAATACGGTGAATATTATTTCCAAAGCTTTATTTAGGAACGACAACCATTGTAATGAAAGATCTGAGGCTGGGTGGATTGTCGTAATGTAGGAGCACTCTCTGTCTCAAATTTCCACGACGTTGCTGCTTGATTGCAGAGCATAATATTGTAATTCATAATAAGAACCTGGTATTGTGACTTCACCATGTAAACAATCGAAAAAAAGCACCCTTAGTATCCCCAAAACATTAACCTACAGCTTGTTGTTGTTACTCTTCCTCGGACGAAAAGGAACAATACGCTCTACTGGGTCCTCGGGACGGAACGAACGGGTCCCAGCGGGGCCGCTGTCGTTTCGTCTGGACGGAGCTCTACTGCGTCTGCTACTGTTCCTTCTAAACAAAACTCAAGACATGCGTTTTTTTTTTGTTCTTGTTGGTTAAAAGCAACCAGATTCTCCTTCGCAAGTGATAACAGGCAAATCTAGAGTTCACATAGGGTAATGCTGTTGCCTATGTAGTTGAACAAATAGACGGCGGTGGATTTCGAAGGACGAAGACTCTCATTAGTTATCACATCGTGTTGACGAGAACGGTCGTCTCTTCGCACCAACCGCCGTAGCCTGCCCCGCTAAGGTGCCGAACGAATCTCACATCGTAGTCATTATGATTTGTCGTCACCACGAAGGAAAAACATAAAGATATGTATCTCTACAAAGCGCAATTACCAGTAAAATTACGATTTTAGAACGCCACAGTTTTCCGAAGCTAATATTCTGCTCGCGGGACAAGAAAACTTCAAGATTTCTTGCCTGCATCGACAAGATAACGAATCTAATACCGCTCTGGTTGAAGAAGTGCATGTATCATTCATTGTTTTTCTTCCCATCTCACGCACGGCATTTTGGTATGGGGAACTACGACAATTGGAAATTTTCATAAACTTTCAGTGCTACAAAATAAAGTGCTGCGTATGTATGCTGACTACCATGAAAATGTACAGAAATTTTACTGCGTGTAACATTATGTCACAAATAATATGGTAAAAGTAAATCAAATTTACTATTATAAACTTGCGCAATTAAAAAGAAAGCTCTAAAAACAATAAGGAGAATATAGCTTACTTTTCCAGACAGTCTAAAATTGACAGACGGACGCCCAGAAAATGCAACTATATGCGTCCTTTCCACACATACGAAATTGACGTTAAAAAGTTTCATACGAATAATAACATCGTTTTTGATTGCTAGTGTTCGATAATATGTTTTAATACACAATGACATATTTCTTGAGTTTTATATCTCTACACAAGGTGACAATGTTTTCATTTTTATGTTCTGTTAAAAGCTAGATCTGTTCTTACCTGATTTTTTTGGTGAGTACTGGTGCTTCGGTTTTACAATAAGTGTTGCGCTCATGTCACCCAGCACACCAGATTTCTTAACGTGTCCACTTTTCTTATTTTTGTAAAAGCTAGTTATCACAAAAAAAAAAAAAAAAACGAACCGGACCTGCGAAAGTATGTGCCCGCGTGTGATCTACGCCCGACGGAACGCCATTAGTAGATGGCACTCGGCGGAAAGTGGCCCGCGACACTGACAAACGACAAAGGCTAAAAAAAACGAAAACAACAACAACCCTGCTTTGCTTTGTTTCCTCGAAACTCCCGGGAATACCAATTAGCGGCGAGCGAAAAAAGGCGCTGGACAACACTGAGCCCAGATTTATTCCCGTCTTGCAGCAGTCCAGCGAAAAGAACCGTTCCAGGTCTCCTTCCTACGCCTCCTAGACCGTTTCATCTTGTGATGGACCGCAGTGGACAATAAGAACCCCCAACACTTGGTTTTACCATAAGTTCGAGCACAGTGGACGGCTATACTTCATTTCCCTCTAAGTCGGACCGCAGCCGAACGCTGCGATTCGATGCAACCAATCAGACAATGGCAAAATTACATCGTCACGGCGCACTTGACTTTGAGCGTTTTCTACGACAGACTGAACCAAGCCCGCACACTGAACGTGCACCGCAGCGTCCCGCGCGGTCCATGGACAGGGGCAACAACATGTCGTAGAGAAGACGGATGGCCGATGCACCGATTTTCATGCTGCTCTGTGTGCCATGTCATGCGAATTTACGGTGTATGACCCGGGGGCGCCGGGGAGTCATCTGTCTTCTGCTTTGTCCACGCCTCTGCCACCTTTTGAACAAGTCGAATCGGTGGTGGTCGTACGTTACCTTTATGAAGCACGGCCTTCCGAAGTGGGTGAAGTATACGTCGTATTTCATACAAGTCTGAGCTTCTGACGTAGAGGTTGCCATGGGAATTAAGCCAGTCGAAGCTGACCAGAATTAAAACCAGATGCGAAAACTTTTTTTTATTTTTCGGTCTTCTAGAACGAAAATGTCTAACGCGAGTTCACGACTTTACGACTATGATATATATGGATTGAATCCCCTTGTTTTGAGGAATGGCTCGATGGCCTAGGTATAAAGAAGGGTAGGGGAAAATTACATTCGGCGGTCGACGCCGGTTGCGCGTGAAACACCCACAACGCCAGAAGCGCGTGCTTGGCACGGGCAGCGTTCTTATATCGTCGACTAATTTCCGCATGAAATGGAGCTATGCTCATATAACGTGTTCAGACATTTTGCATTAATCCGTTCTTCGTTTGAACTAAGTATTCATTCGTCTAAATGTTTGATTATCAGCCCTTCTTCATATAAAGCAACCGGAACGGCAATACAACAACTTGATGTTTATGTTTATTATGTGCCCCCAAAACACCACGAAGGTTTTGACATTGTTGCGCAACAGAAATCACTTCCACATAAAAATTAAAAAAATCCAAACATGCAAAGACATAAAACATAAGAGCCCACCAGAGAGCCTCAGTCAAAATAAAAAAAGCAATCGTGTTCAACATGGCAATCGAAAAAAAAAACTGAATTTGATGTAACGGTGCTGGTAAAAGCGAGCGAGTTGAACATGAATACTTAAAATCGAAAGAATAAAACACGGAGAACAAGCACAGGACAACCTTGTTCTTTCATTTAGCAACGACGTTTATTTTGGGCAGGAAAATGGGTGTAATCTCGATTCGGCTGAGGTGTCCATTTGGCTGAAGCCTCAATTCGGCTTAAAGTTTCGATTTGGCTGGACGCTCCAAATCGGCTGAACACCCAGTTCGGCTTAGAAGTTTCCAATTCGGCTGGACGCTTCAATTCGGCTCTACACCAAATTTGGCTTAAAGTTTCAATTTGGCTGGAAGCTCCAATTCGGCTGGGTACCCAGTTCGGCTGGATGTTTCAATTCGGCTTAATTCTCGGTTCAGCCGACGTACCTCAGTCTGGCTATGGTTGGATTTGACTAGTCCTCATTTGCCTTGGCAGACTAAAGTTTCAAATCAATACATTTCTGCAAGCTAGTCAAACTGCCCGTGTTCATTTACCATTTGTGTTTGTATTGTTTCTTCTTGAGCTGCTGTGGACACATCAAGTCCATGTTTCAAGTTGAAATTGTTTATTACCTTGCCTTCAAACTGATTCACGAACGTCCATGGCTTCGCTTCTTTCAGTGTTGACCACCATTCGCATCAAAAAGAGGAAGTCTCAGCAGTTCCACTTGTCCAACAACTGAGGTGGAGAAAACAGACACAACCATCAGTCGCATAACAAAGCAGTATACTTAGGTTTCCTTTTGATTGGTTATTTTTTAATGAAGTCTGATTTAGCCAGTACGCTGTTGAATAAGGTCTGGGGTTCACTACGAGAACCAGCTGTTCCTGTAAGTCCCCAAGCGTGACGAAAAGCTTCGCCTTCAGCCAAAGCTTGTTCTTGTAAAGAAGGTCAATTAATTCTGCTGTTCACCTAACAATGCACCCATGGCTGGATAAACGCAGTGAAGATGAAGGATAACTAATTTTGCAATTGGAAATAGTAATAATTGAAAAACTGCATACCCTTTGGTAATGATCACCGTTTTTGTGAATTTTGTGCAATAATGTGACTCTTGGCTTTATTAAAAAATATCTGATCAAAAGGAAACCTGAGTATACTGCTTTGTAATGTGACTAATGGTCGTATCTGTTTTCTCCACCTCAGTTTTTGGACAAGTGGAACTGCTGGGACTTCCTCTCCTTGATGCAGATGGTGGTGAACTCTCAAAGAGGCGAAGCTCGGACGTTCGTGAGTCAGTCTGTAGAAAAGGTTCCACTCTATTCCACTTTGAAACATGGACTTGGTGTGTGCACAGCAGCTCAAGAAGAAACAACGCAAACAGAAATGGTAAATGAACACGGGCAGTTCGACTAGCTTCCCAAAATGTACTGATTTGAAACTAGTCTATCAAGGCAAATGAGGACTACTAAAATCAGCCATAGCCGGATTGAGATGCTTCAGCTGAACCGAGAATTAGGCCGAATTGAGAAAGTCGAGCCAAATTACAACATCCAGCCGAACTGGGTACCCAGCCGAATTGGAGCGTTTAGCCAAATTGAAAATTGAAGCCGAACTGAGTCTACAGCCGAATTGAAGCGTCCAGCTGAAATGAAACTTTAAGCCGAACTGAGTATGCAGCCAAATTGGAGCGTCCAGCCGAATCGAAACTTTAAGCCGAATTGACCGTCGGCCAAATGGACACTTCAGCCGGATTGGTACGCAACCGGAAAATGCACCCTGAACGAGACCCCAACTAAGATAGGGTGATAAGGGGTAAGGCAAACTGGGAGATGGAAAGGGTGATAAGGGGGAAGACAAACTAGGAGATGGAAAGGGCAGAACTACCTTGATGGTGTGGTTATTACGGGGAGTTGCGAAAATGTTTCAAGTTCAGGCCTGATGAATTCTATTTCCCGTCTTGATAAGGTTACTGAGGCCGATGAAACGTTGTTTTCTGCTTTCTGGATGAGGAAGGATTCGATGATCTCGCGTCCGTGGCGATTGCGGTGTCCTCCCTTTGTCTTGGTTCCTGCGAAGTCAGGCGCGCATCCAATGCATTCGTTCGCGTGAACCGCGATCGGATGAATGGGGTTGTCAGTTCTTGAAGTGGCTTCATTTTTGTGCTCACGCAAGCGGTCATTTATACATCGGCCGGTTTGTCCTATGTACTCAGCTCCGCATTTGAGGGGGATGGAGTAAACGTTTTCTGTGCTGCAGGCCCGGAAAAGTGTGGCGTGCTTTTTTCGCAAGCCGGCTTGGCGTCTCCTCGGTTGATCACGTTGCACATGCTTGCCAATTTGAATCTACTGGAAAAGACAACTTTCGTGTCATAGCGTGAAGCAATGGATCGAATACGATGGGAAGCGTTATGAATGTATGGTATGCTGGCTATCCTTCGACTGAAAGACGCTTTTGTGGTTGCTTTTGGGTAAATAAGCTGGTGGAAAACCGACACAAGGCGTTCCACCGGATATCCGGAACTCAGAAGTCGTCGAGTTTGGCTCTTAATGCTATCTGTTGCCAAATGCTGACAGGATTTCGTCTTAGCTGATGTGATTAACGTCTTGATGATACCTATTTTTACAGACTTTGAATGAGCGCTCTCAAATGGGAGCACTGGCTTTTCTGAACGCTGCCTGAACGCCCAGCAAACGCCTTCGTTGGTTTTTTTTTTCAGTTGCAGGTCTAGAAATTGGAGCCCTTCCGAGGATGGATCTTCCTTTTTGAATTTTAGATTGCCTCCTGCGCTTTCGAACGAGGCCACGATCACCTCGACTTTATTGGCTGAAGGGTGAATAATCAGGTGGCCATCAATGTAGCAAACTGTTCGTTTGCTTCTTGCCTATGAGTTGGGATGATGTAAGAGCGTTGAGCTCTTATTGGCTGATTAAAAAAACAGTAAGTAGACCTCGAGGCATCTAGCATTGAGGTCTACCCACTATCATTTCAACCAAATCCAGTCAGAGTTCGACGTCGCTCTGACGTCACCGGAACTCCTGCGCATGAAGCGGACGACTTGCTCCCGCATAGTACTGTGTTCCAACTTGCACTTAAATGCAATGGACTCTACGCCTTGAAAGCGAGATAACAATAGGGTCTATTCACTGGCGGCCATATCTGTGTGCGCTAATGCTGATCACGTGCTGATGGCTAGCTTCCAAGTTATTTTGCAACGTGCACCCCGCACCATCAAGATTGCAGGTCTTGGCAGCCTATTAATGTGAGCTCGTTCTGAGCATGCGCTCTAAACAGTGACCTCAAACATGGCGGCCAGTGAATACGCCATATAGTGTTGTTTACGCTCAAAGGCAATCGGTTCAGTGAGCACCACTTTGAATTACTCAAAATGTCAAGCTGCAGCGCTTCGCAGTCTGTTTTGGTGCAAAAAAACTTTATGTCATCGACAAATAGGAGCACACTAGCAAATGGTATACGATTTGAAACACCGTTTATAAATACGAGGGGCTACAAGCGCGAGCTTTTCGCTCCAAGGAGGCACCTGGAGTGCACGGTCCTATCGCTCAGTAGGAGCAACTTCTAAAGATAAAGCTATATGCGCTCGGGCTTCTTGTTCTGAGACAATACCTTTAAAATACAAGTATTGTCTTATAATGCTGTCATCAAAATCGTCAGGAAAGCAAAAGCAGCCGTATGAGGAGATATTTTGCTCTTTGCCTGTTGAGCTATAGTGCAATTGTGCGACAAGGCAAGGATGGTGTGGTTGTTCTCCTTCTATCGAAAACCGCCAGTACTGTGGTTTTCTTTTTATCTTTTATAGCATCAGGCGCGCAAATGAAAGCTAAAAATGGCAAAACGGTGAGCTTACAGAAAAGAGAGAGCACGAGGTTCCTTCTCTAAAACATCTTTGGGGTGTCTCTGGGACAGTCGGCTGCTTTGCAATTTGAAACACCACCGCTGTTCGTTTGTTTGATTAAAAAAAAGAAGCACATCGCTCCGCAGTTAGTGAGACTTCGAAATTACAACAACTCGGATGAACGAATTACGAAAAACACGAACCATGAACACAAGAAACACGTCCCTGCGCTTCCCAACCTCTCAGTGACGGTAAACGAAAGTTAACGAAGGACGCGACGTTGCTCTGGCCATATGGACATTCCTCTCCTTAAAGGCTCCCTGGCAGCGTATATCCTTTTGTTCTTATTTGTTACTTTTCGCTCTCGCGAACCACGTTGATTGTCCCATACCAGTGGGAGAAATTCTCGAGGGATCCTTTTGCTTTTTCGTATTGAGAAGCTTTTCGGCTGAACTACGCAAGCAATATTGTGGTGGTGTCGCGTAGACTATCTTTCGTGTTCCTGCTTTTCATTTTTTTCTTAACATTCTGAACATTTGGAACCTTGTCGTTAGCAAAACTTTCTTGTTGGTGTCCTCTGCTTATTTTTAAATTTTATATCCCGGGGTAATTATAACGCGCCCTCGAGATATCCAGCCACGTTAATAAGTTACTTTGCTCGGAGCGACGTAATTTTCGAGAGAGATGAAGGTATGTCTTGGTCGCGTATTCTTTAGATATTTTTTTTTTCAGTTTTTGCGTAGTGTTTTGAGTGAGGTTTTGCGAATAATAAAATAAAAAACAAAACCAAAAATTTACCTAAATATGAACTGGGCATAATTATGCAAAAAAATAAAGAAACGGCACTGAAGTCGGCCGACAAGAACAATAAAAACGCAACACTAGAAAGGTTCACTGATTGCAAGTGAGATCGGTGGCGGAGCGGGCTAGCGCGCACTAGAGTAAATGTTTAGGCTTTGCTTGCAGATCCAGAGTGTCGTTTTCCTTTCGCCGTCAACTCCGCATTGGCGGAGAAGGGGTTACACGCGCGGAACTGGATCCGAACTTCGTGCGGGAAAGCGACCTTGCAGGCGCCGAGTTTCAGGCAGATCATGTTTCCGCTTTGTGTTTGCGAAATATGCAGCCTACACTAAAATAGAACAGAACTGGAAGGTTCCTTGACCATTCAACATTATGTGTAGCTGCTGGATACAGTTTAATCGCTGTTGTTTTATAACGCGAGCGATGTTTTAAAACATGTTTTCAAATGCGGGGAAGAAGATGACACGGAGGACGATCGCGTAGCTCGCGCATCCGGGGCTCTTGCAGAAGCGACGGTCGCTTCGCAGTGCGGCCTTGGATCCAACATGGACGCCCTGGAAGAACCATTGTGGTACTCTCCTCCTCAAGTAGAGCATATACAGTTACTCTAGCGCACCACTCAGCTCTGAGCAGGTGGTGCAAGTTGGCGCTGCAGAACCCAGGACCCTGGGTTCAATCCCCACCCCCGCCCGTTTCGATCGGGACAAGCATCGTACCGGCGCGCGGTCGTGTATCACTACTGCGTGGTGCACGTTAAAGACCACAGGCTGGCGGTTGTACTGGATAAATTTCTCATCTACTGCTGGGAGACAAGTCGCCCAAGTTGAGGCAGACTAAGTTCTAGGCTGCATAAAGATACACACACCCCAATTTGTCTTTCACTGATTGCACAAGTTCCCTGATAGCGCACATAATTATGCGCACGTTCTTACGAAGTTGTGAGGGTTCCCTGCTTTTAAATAAACAAAAAAAATTGAAAACACTCGCTGGTACATTTTCCGTCATTTCGGATCTATCCGAAAAAACCTCAGAATTTCACTAAGATATTGAGGTGGGATAGTTGGATATGCATGATGTAAAAATTAAATAGCGCAAAGGTTAGACAAAGAACAAGGCACAAGATTTCCACATAATAAAAGCAACAAAAAAAAAGAGAGACAAGAAAAAAGACGGTGTTTTAAACGTAAACATGCTAAGAGCATCAGTGTCAGAGGTCATGAAGATATTACTTAAATTTCCTTTGAAATCGATAACTACTGACAAGAGGGGTTGCCTTTCAGTTCGTCAAGGTTGCTTCAGCAATCATGGTGCCAAGAATTTTGTTTATTTTGTTTTTGAATCATAAAACAAGCATTAAATATACTTTAAATTTTAAAGAATTACGAATATAAAAAAAAAAACTATATTAAACTTTGAATTTTCAGCGAAAAATAAACTCCCGAAAACACCCTCCGGTTTTCACGAGATATATTCACCGAAAACACAGAATCTATAGTTATAACTTATAACTAGGGTTTCTGGTTGGCGGTATTTATTTTTTTTTCAAATTTGGGGGTTATATATCGGTGTTCATTTTTAATCGGTGTTTTCGGTGTCCAATTTTAATGCCGGAGAGTGCTAGCATCAACACAAGCGTCACGTTTGTGTTGTAAGGTGACTGTGTCATTACGGAAGAAAATATTTTAAGTTATTAATCATCATATTTTCTTCATAAGGCTGTTATAGATGAGAGAAGCGTACGGGACATGGAATATCGTTTCGATAAAAAGGAATAATCCCAAGGCTAGTTTAGTTAAGTGCGGCTGTGTTCCGCTTCAAGAAAAAACAAATGTAGGGTAGATTTCTTCCCGTGAAGCGGGCGTTTTACTATTACCGATTCAGAGAAATCATTAACCACCGATTCAGAGAAAATCTCCTCGGTGGTTAATTTTCGATGTTTATCGGTGTCTGCCCATAACACAGAACCCTACTTATAACTAGGGTCCCCGTTTTCGGTTATCAGGCGCTGGTACGTAGTGTTAGCAAAAATGGCTAGAGCTAATACCGTTTTAAACCCGTATATACATACAAGGCTTGTTAGAATAACGATTGAAAATATGTTGAGCCCCAAAATACTGGAATACAGATGACCCGCAAAAATTAACCCTCGACACGCTTTTATCAAAACGTTCTCTTTTTCTTTTTCCTTCGGAGATTGGACGTTTTTGCAGCATTCAAATCAGGCGCACGTTTCCTGGGGGCGGAGGATTGAAGGAGGCAGGAGACACGGTCCGTGCTCCTGTCTCCTTCAACGTAAGCCGCACAATGAACAATTTTTTGTTTGTCTGATTCAAAATATAAACACGTTCAAAACATCGAATCCGTGAAACCCCTCTCTTTCTATCTCCGTCTTTCTTCCTCTTTTCCGAAAAAAAAAAGCACACACACCGAATTCGAGAAAAATTAGCCCCCGAAAGCACGGAAAACTAGTTAATACCATTTCAAAGGTGTCCTCCGAGAATGGTTTACAGGGTATTTGCCCTGCCGGGTTCTACTTACCCGCAGACCAGTTGGACAGCCAAAGTTCCGCACAGTGTACATTCTAAAAATGCTCGATGTTTAGCAGAAAAGTAAGCTTACAGATCTTTAGAGTGTAGAATGACGGTATAAGGAACAATCCGACCCAAGAATTAAGTTAAATACGTAAAATCGAACGTGAAGTATGTTGATAAA